>JBBPFQ010000075.1:1304255-1322550 GCA_037974815.1 Kaempferia elegans
GGGAACCCTCCGGCTGACCTGTCGGGGCCGGAGGCACTGTCGCAGCTGGCGGCCGGAGCGTCGTCATTGCAGTCGATGAACATCGACATGCCCGACATGCCGGACGTGAAGATGCCGAATTTCTCCCTGCCACCAATCCCGCAGCCGAGCTTCTCTGTTTTCGGGCGCGAGTTTCGGCTGCCGTCGCTCGACAACGTGTTCGGCGGCGGCGGCGGCGGCCACTAGCTCGTAGAAATCGATGGGCCTCCCACGGTTAATTATCCGCTATATCGATCTCGTGATGAATTGAGGAAGCGTGTGTATGATTCTTAATATATATTTTATAAACAAATTATATATTAATAATTCAGCAACACGAGTTGTGATTCCACAAGCAATTAAGAAGAAGAACAAGAAACACACGCAAAACGTCACAAAACACATGATTAACCGTTGAAAAGGAGTTTCTTATATTATTGAAATCTGACCACACTTCGAAAAATAAAAAAGAAATGATTAATTGGGATGAAATTAATACATAGTTGTTAGTGAGTAGTTTGAATCAATTAATGCGATTTTGAACGAGGAGTTCACGTCTTGACTCGTGTGCACAAGTTAGATTTGATTATTTTTATTTCACACGTGTCTCGATAATATTTAAATTCATTGAACTCTATGATGTGGTTTGTTAAACCATACACCGACCGGCTCAATTAATGCGGGCGGGCTTTGAAAGTCTGTCATAAAAACTTTGGACCGATAATTTTCCCACTTGGTCTACTTTGACCGATCGAGGAGAGAGAAATGGAGAAGTAATTGATGAACATAAATTTATACTAAAATAACAAAACTTACGTAGTTTGTAGTTGTATGGATGATTATTTTAATAAATTTTAACTGCTTGTAAAATATTACGTAGTTTGTAATGAATGTGAAATACTTCGTTGGGGGTCTAATCTTACACTCGCAGAGAGTTATTACATCAGGGCAAAATACCTTCATAGTTTAACTGCTTGTATCTTATCATGTGATCAATAATACTGAATGATTTGAAATGAGTGATATCTCCTTGTAATTTTAATATTCAACCAAGAAACAAAATTAATTTGATCATAATTCATCTTCTTAATGCCTATACCACTATATCAAATCATGATAATTTTGCACAAATGTAAATTCAACTTTCTTTTCGGTCCGTGTATTTTTCTTTACTTCAACTTTTAAATGCACACTAATTTAATTAATTGCCCTCATTTATCTAAAATAAGATATAATTACTCATCAGTTCAGCCCATTTAAACTATAATATAGTTTATTTTCTAACCAATTAAGCATGATTGGTCAGGAGGAAAAAAAGTTATACTCAATTGGATAAAAAATATATTATATTCTAATTTAAATATACTGAATTTAAGAGTAATTATACTTATTTTGAATTTTTTATATTTATATATACAAAATAATAAGTACTTTTGTTCCACTACGTCAAATCAATCAATTGCCAATTAATTGATTTCTAATTGATGAGAGCTACTCAATTAATAAAAAAATATTATATTATGATTAAATGATATTAAATTTAAGAGAAATTATATTTTATTTTAGATAGATAAAGATAATTAGGTAAATTAGTAGGGAGAATTAAAGTAAAGAAAAGTTTAAATGTAACGGGGAGAAATAAATTTTTTCTGACATAGTAGATAAGAATAAAATTAAATTTCTATTAAGGATTTTAGAGTAATTTATAATCAAATCATAACCTAATTAAATTATTTAAATATTAAGGTGTTAAATGAGGTCGTGGATAAAAGTGCATTTAATATATTATTTTCCAATAAAAGAGAATTATTTTTCAAGTAAATCTATCTTCAAAGTATTAATTGATGGGCCATCGGGAGATGCCAACCCTAGCATTTATGACTTACGTCGAAAGGCAAAAAGTCCATTCATTAAAAAATATATATAAAAAATTAATCACACTGAGTAATATTAAATATAAAATGATCAATTTAGCTTCGTAAAAATTTTTCATCGACCACCAGATAAATCAATAAATACTCATGATGAATGACCTAAAAGTCGAGTATCCTTAGTTATGAGTCCTATTTAAAGAAAAAATTTCTATAAATATACAATAGTTGAGAATCGAATAGCAGATGTTTATGTGAACGCTTACTCATGACCATTAAAATACTCCAAAACTTTAATTTAGTGTAATTAATTTAATTTTAATCAGTATTTAACATTAATTACTCTAGATCTATATATACATATCAATTCACGCGCAAACTTTAATGCATGGTGGTGCAATTAATTACCCAGAGATAGATTTTGTTAAAATGAGGATATATTTGTTATTTTATGCATAGAGTTATTTTCTATCTAAAATATATAATTTAAAAAATAAATAATTACTTTATTAAATTTAAATATCAATTTTTAACTATACAATACATCAATTTCCATATAATTTAGGTTATTTTTAATCTTTTTCTCTTCCTATATAATATCTACATTTCATTACCCAATCTAGTCACTTTATTTATTATTTCTTCCAAATTAAATGAAATAATTTTATTCTCTAAATTCTAAATTTAAAGAAACACTATTTATATAATCTAAATTTAATTATGTAATAAAAAGGGTAGTTGGCTCAAATATTTTTAGTAAAATGTAAAATTTAAGGTACAATTTTATATTTAGGGAAGTTGATGTTAGGATGAGAAAGAACATCTCCAAATGGAATTTAAATAAAATTTCAAAAACTAAAAAAATAATTTGTATATAAGATTAATTAATGAGAAAATTTTACTTATGGAAGGTTGAATCCAATGGCTTCAAGAAAAAAATTGTTCAATTAAAATTGCACAAAATGGGTCGAAATCCCAATTATTAATCCACCAAATTATGAACCCCATTGCAGATTAGCATTCAATTCACTTGTTTCCTTCTTCCACAATTTCCTTTCAATTTCCTACCTCATTTTTTAATTAATTATTCATTTATTTATTATTAACTCATGTCCTCTCACCTGCTACTTAATTAATTAATTAAATCATTAATTAAGAATGCTTCCTCTGTTTTACTCTATATATACCCGTTTTTCAGCCTCTGTACATGTGAATTAATGGAGATGAGCTCAATTAAGGAAGCGAAGAGGGATTTGATTACCCTCGACCTCCTCGGCGGTGCCTCGCCGGTCGTCCGGATTAAGGATGCCGGCGTTGTAGGCCTAAAGGTAGCGCCGGCTTTGGGTTGCATCCTCCCCCTTCTCCGGCCACTGGTATTAATGGATTCATCACTTGCAGCGTTAGATTGTTTATTGAGGAAGAACTTTTTTTTTCTTTCTTGCGTATTTTGATAGTTTGATCGGTCACAGGACCTTAACCAGCTTCCGGACGACGTGGTTCGGCGGAAGCCAACGGCTGAGCAGCTCGCCGGAGCTTGCCAAAGCGTGTGCACGATCGAACAGGTGAAGCGGGCGTTGGAGCAAGCGGGTCAGGAATCTCAACGCAAGAGGCGACCGTATTTGGCGGTGGAGAGATCTGCAGTTTCTCCCTCTGGTGGTTCGGCTTCGTCGTCGTCTTCGTCGTCGACCGCGTCAGCGAAGCGACCGGCAGCTGTCTGCGAGAAGGATGGCGGCGGAAGCAGCCTGGTGGCGGCCGGGTGCTCGAGCTGCCTCTCGTACGTGCTGATCGCGAAAGATAACCCCCGATGCCCGCGCTGCCAGTCGCAAGTGGTGCTGGCGGAGGCGGCGATGCTTCCGCCGGCCAAAAGGCCGCGGGTTGCTCTCGATTTCAAGATGAGTTTGTGATTTTAGCAATTTGGGAGTGATTTATGTAAAAAGATCATTAGCGAGGATGATTATTCCTAATTTTTTGTTAAAAAAATGATTGATTTTCTTTTACACTTAAAACATGATCAATACTTCTGTATTTTCTTTCTATCTAGCCAGGTTGTCTCTACATCGAAAAAGTATAAATAAATTAAAAAGTCACACTTACTCAACATTATTTAATAGTCATTTTTTTCAATTAATATAAAATTAATATGATTATACTTCCATTTTAAAGATAATCAACCATTTTTAATTAAAATTCTGTACTAACACTGAAATATTTAAATTTGTATCAAATAAATATGGTTATTAGTCTCCATATTTTTTTAAAGTATCTCATTCAATTCCATTTTAATTTTCATTTAAACCAAAAAAAAATGATATATATCGTTCATATTAAAATATTCTGACTACGAGTGAGAAGATGGACACTGAAAAAATTATTGCTGATATATATTCGGAGATTGTCGGCGCGACGATGAATTGTTTCCTGTCCGCAGAAAACTTTGCAGAAAACGTTAGCGGTCAAACATAGAGAGATGTCCCCTTGTTTGGTTCTCCGACGCTCAAGTTAGTGCTCGATGAAGAAGATAGAATAAGACGATGGAGAATATTGTTAATGCTGTGAAAATTGCGTACCTTGGGTGCCTGTTGAGAAGCTGTATTTATACCTGTAGTGCTAGCGTCATTTTAAGACAAACGTGACTATAATTCTTTTCCTTAACGGACTTTCCATAATTGAGCTTCGTTATTTATGCTCTAACGGCTGCATGTGTCGTTCTGAAAGCTTCTCCCGTACAAGGAATTCCATATGTACGCTTAAGGGAATATTTTTTTAACATCTCGTTGGACTAAGCAACAAGAGGACTTTCGTCTTTTTGGTCTGATCGACGATGACATGCCGATCGACAATATATTGTGAAGACGACTCAGAAGGTATTCTGTTCGGACGTGCCGTTTGGAAAGTTACCGAGATTGTAATATCCCCTTTTGAGTAGAGCTTGCTTGTAGTCCGTTCGAACACGCCGTCTGAATAGTTGGTTTGCAATAACTTTTCTTATATGGGACAACGATCTTGTTCAGATAAACTATTCAATTGATTGCTCTACTAGTTTGCTTCACCCAACCGACTGCGTTGACTAACTGGTCCAGTCAGCCTGCTTCTTAGCTTCTCTGGTGGAGACCCTTCCGGGTGGCCGACCGAGTGCTCCACTCGGTCGGCGAGTTGCCCACCTTCTTCAACGATGATGTGACTTCTTTGTTGACCAGCTTTGATCTGACTTCTCATAACTCGGATCAATCATCACACATAGTAAAGATAAAATTTTCAAGAAATATTTTTTTCAAAAATAAAATCCCTCTCAATTAGAAATGTGACAGACAATGAAAAACATTATAGAGTCCCTTTTTACCATAATAATATTTATAAATTTGTATTAAAGAGTTTGCGTTAGAGCATCAACATCAATTTCATTATTCTATATCTAAAGTTTAGGGTAAACTATCAACTTTATTAAATTTAGATAATTACTTTTTACTACACATTACATTAGTTACCCTAAATTTTTCATTATCTTTATTTTATTATTATTTTCTTCTCTCTCATTCATTTTTTTATTATTATATTTTTTGAATGAGTGGAAGAGAGAGATTGAGTGGAAAAAGGGAGATTGAAAGAAATATTATTTTATTTTTAGGGTAAAGATTTCATTATCTAAATTTAGATAATCGCTATTCATAAACTCTAAATTTAAGGAATGGAAAGGGTAGCTGATGCAAAGGTTTTTTAGTTACACTATCTAAAATTTAGATTAAAAATTTTAAATAGAAAAGTTGTTGTAGATGCTCTTAAAGCACTTTAAATAGTAATAAAAAAATCATAATTTAAATTATAAAATTATTTTTGAATATATGTATATTATATTTTAAATTTATTTGATATATAAGATGAAAGATCATCTATTTTAACGAGGACAGATCGTGTAATGATGCCATTTATATTCCCAATTAGATATAATTGAAGGAAGAGGACTTGAATATTCATGGACACTCTCCCAACTTATCACATGATTTTTTTTTAACCTTCTAAGCATGGGCACCAAAGAAGGAGATTGCATATGCATTCATTTTCATAACTTAAATTTTAAGCCAAATAAACTCAAATATAATTAAATGGAAAAATGTAAAGATTATTTTAACTATCAGAGTAAAAATGATATAATTTTCCTAAACGTTTAGTATCATTTATGTTATAATAAAGTACAGATAGATAAATTACAAAGGATATTTTATCCTACCATAGTAATCTTTTACATAGGAGAGTTCAAACACTTAATAAAATATTTTATATCTATTAAAAATTTATCTTAAAATTTATTAATGTAAATACTCATATAAATATCAACTGCGCCAATTGACAAAGATTATTTTAACTATGTTACTTATAAAAAATATATTTAAAAAATAATATATAATGTCCATATTGATTGAATAACATAAAATAATTGATTTATAAATCGTCCACCTTTCTCAACATGCTGAATTTGTTTAAATCATTATACTTGAATAAATAGACTAATTTACTTAGACTATATTATTTGTTAAAAAAACAAAATAAATAGTGTGCGAATGAAAATTCAGAATTGTCATCTTAAAAAAATTAAAAGAAAAAATATTAGAACTACCATACCAAGTGTTTGCCCAAATATATATATATATATATATATAACACAAGACTTATTCATCATCTTCAAATATGATTCAATCAATTCTAAGATATTATTTATTTATTGTCATCTAATGAATTAGGCTCCTCTTATTCAAATTCAACACATCAATTCTTGTATATATCTTCCAAAATGTATTTAATTTCTATCCAAATAGAAAAGTCCAAAAATTGAAATAAATGTTGCCCACTCTTGACCTTCAACAAGAGTAAACAATATATGCACTTCCATTCTCTCTCTCTCCCTCCCCCATATCCATCCCAAGCATGACTAATGTTATCATCATGACACCAAATGAAAATTGAAATTTCCAAACAACTTTGAGGACCACATACTTTCTTCATCCTCCAAAACTTTAAATTTATATTCTAGCCCTTACCTTACTTGTCCCTTTAATTACTTGCCAATTAATGAATAATATAGTTAACTTGTACACACCTAGTGAGGTTTCTATATGTAAGGGAATACTACCTTTTCACCCTTTTAAAAATTCCAAACTAAATACTTGCCCACACATCCCTATACATTTTTAATATTTCATGCATGCCACTAAAACTTCCTAACATGCCTAAGTTAGCCATTTCAAGTTCATGGAGCTAAGCCTAAAAGTTTATCAGTGCCAACTAAAGTGTATCTTATGGTCAACTAATATGTATTTATCTTTCAACATGTCATTTGATCAATGATAAACAACTATATAAAAAGTTTTTTTTTAAAAAAAATTATTGTTTCGAATGATATGTTTGCAATATTTCCTATACATTAAAATTATATTAAAAAATAATAATATTTTATACTTTTCAAACGGTAGTAAAAGTTAATTACACTTATTCAAGTAGTAAATTATAATGTTGAATGTGGGATGGCCGGTCTGATGATATAAAAGTCTTATATCGACTGTTAGGGTTAATTAGGAAAGTGTACATGAACGCACATCTTAAAAGTCATCATTCTATGTTCCTTATCTATTAAAGAAAAAAAATTTTAATAATACATTGTAACATAATCTTAAATTTTAAATTCATAACTTATAACAACAGGGCCTAACCATCACATCTTTGCTCTGAGAAATTCTTTTAAGACCCAAATCACAGGGAGGAGATTGTCATAGTAGACAAATTAATAAACAAAGTACAGAAGAACGAGCCGAAGCAAAGAGAAGGAAAGCCTCCTCTCACCTATTCATCTCCTCTCCTTTTCTCTTACCATTTAATTTTGATTAACCAGTGGAGTCTTCCCTTCCATTGGATTTGGCCACTCTCGCCATCCAACCCTGCAAAATTCCTGCTTTTTGCCTCTCCATTCCTCCACTCGCTCTCTCTCTCCAGTCTCCACCTCTTTCCTCTTGCTTTCCTCCTTTCGTCTCCCTCTTCCCGTGGTCTGCTTGGACTAGAAACGAGAATTCTACAGTTTTTTGTTGAAAAGAGGGCTGTTCTTGCTACTTTGTTTTGTGCCCTTTGGGACTGCTGGAACATAGCAAAGATAAAAAAAATTCTTTCAATTTTAGCGCAATTTTGCACATAAAAAAAAATTAGATCTTTAATTTTATTTTTGCGGCTTGTTTGTTTTACGTTGATTTCTATTGGGATTATTAGAAGAGGAAGAGGGAAGGATTGGTACAAATGGTAAAGGAAGGACCTTGCCGTCATTGTGGAGTTACAAGTGAGTTCCTTTTGCACGTTTGTGAGCGATTCTGGATCTTCGACTTGCTTCCCTGATTTAGTTCTTCCATGTTTTTTTTTTGTTAATTTTATATTGATTTGCTTTCTTGAAATTAACAGATAATTTGATGCACAGTAATGGAAATATGTTTTCTGTATTATTTTCTTAGTGTTCTCATCAGTTCCCCCAAATAGCTGGTTACTTGCCTTCAGATTTCATTGCTGAAACATTCTGAATGCATTGTGGAATTAAACGTGTGCTGGAATTGCTGGGTTAATGTTTGTTTCTTGTCTTCTGTTGCTCAGTTTGCATATCTTCTATGTTTGTGCTTTTCTTAGTTGGGGAATCATCCTGTACAATTAATCAAGTCTAATTGAATTGTGCTCTTCATTCCATTAGGTTCAGCTCCTAATAATGTTTTGAAATTCCCAAGCGACTTAAATTATTGCTAGTAGTTTGTTGGAAGCATTATAACCTCTCAGCAATGAATCAAGAGGCAATTCCACAGTATGCTTTAGAGAAATTCCTGTGGTATACAATTGTATCAGATAGAAAATTTTCGTTGCCTTATCCCTGGTCCATAGTCAGTAAAAAGAGAAGACAGCCATTGCTTGGAGATTGACTGATAATTTTTGCTTATCACTCCATAATTCGTACTTAATATTCAGTTACATGACACTGAATTCATTCTTCAGCAGCAAAATAGGAACTGGAGCTTTCTAAAATGCATTTTGTTCTACATTGCAAATTCTGGTGCATCTTAAAATGCAATTTTCAGTATGATTTTGTCTCTAACTCAAAACTTTGAGATAATGTATTAGTGACAAGGAAACTTGTCGGTACTTCGTATGAAGAGTTTCTTCTTGACTAGGCAATGGAAGAGTCCTCGCAAGGAGTTGAAGTCTTTATTGGTTTACACTGTTGTGTCCTAAATAATCTACATTCATCTTCAAACTGTTTTTTGATGTGATATCCTCTGGCAACATGTCTGTACCTTGAAGCCCATCTACTTGGGGATTTCTGCTCTTCTGTTCTGTCACTAAGAATATTTAGGAATGATAATGCTCTATCCTATTGTGATCACTTCTTGTGATTCTTGCATACAAGCAAGCACTTGTTTCAAGTAGAAAATGATGCCCATGATCTATTTCATTTTGACCTTGTTGACTTGTTCATTTAGAACTTTGAAATTATGAACCTCCTTTATTAATGTCCATGCATACATAGACAACCTTATTCAGAACTTCAAGTTCTTCTATACAATTCTGCAGTAGGCCTTTGATAGGAATGCCATCCATGGTGAGGAAAGAGTTATATAAAGGGTTTATCATGTAATATCATCATTTTATTTAAATCATGGAACTAATAGGCAATAATACTACATCCTGCTGCTTGCAGAAATGTTTAAATTTTCAGAGTACACTATGCTTTATAGTTCATAGATCCTTATAAAGCTACTCCACAACTTATGTACTTTTTTGTTGAAAATCATTTTTTTTTTCATAGTTAGCATAATTCCGTATTGTTGATTTCAACTCATATGAATGTTACTTATGTCTTCTTTGTTTCTAGTGCCTGAGTTAGAGGCAGGATATTGGTTTTACTTAGTTATGATCTAGATTTGTGCTAGTAATCTCTTTCATTATATAAACTAGTATAATTATGCTTTTCTTTACTGAACCTTAATGCGAAATAGGTACCCCTCTTTGGCGAAACGGACCACCTGAAAAGCCAATTTTATGCAATGCATGCGGTTCCAGGTGGAGAACCAAGGGTTCATTGACAAACTATGTGCCATTGCATGCTCGAGAAGCATTCATTGTAAGTGAAGTAAAAGTCCCCTCCAAAATAACTATATTCTTCAAAGAGAAGAAGCTGCAAAAGAAAAAGGAAGGCAATTATATTTTGGAAGATGATCGCGAAGTGCAGTATCTTGACCAGTATTGTCACAAGATTACCGAGGGAGATACAAGCAATCGATCTAGTTCTGGGTCAGCCATTTCGGGTTCTGATAGTTGTGTAAATTTTGGCATAAATGATGCAAGTGAAATTACAGGTAATCATCCTCTTTCGTTTTCTTCTTAAATCGAAGGTGTTAGGTTATGATATTCACTTCAGAGGGCATGAATAGAGAATCTAAGTCCTTTTCTAACTACTTAAGCATTTCGGCCAATGATAGTTCCTTCCGGTCTGACATGGTAATAGAGCATGGGTTATGTGTTCAAAAACTTCTATTGACTAGATTTTGGAATTCCTTGTAGTCCTATTAATGATTCTACTCTTTGCTATATGGTTTTTCCTGCTAAGTTCTATTAATGATTATGATCTTACTTTCAAGTTTGGAACATTTAACAGCTCAATGATCAATACTAGCTTTCTTAGCCTTGATAAGTTTTCTCCTATTCTTTCTGGTAGTGTTTGTGAGGTATATGTAAAGACCAAAATGTCCTAATCTCATTATAAATTCTGAAACACTTGAACTTCAATTATTTTTGACAGTCAGCATCTAATATTCGGAAGACTGGAACTTCTTGCTTATTCTAAGCTTTGACCATAATTTACAAATTGTTCTTCAATTCCCATAATCCATTTTTCAGGTTCAGTGCAGTCGAATATATGGGACTCACTAATGCCTTCTAAGAAGAGGACATTTTTACCTCGCCCAAAGCCATCTTCAATCGAAAAACTTACAAAGGACCTACATTCCATATTGCATGAAGAACAAGCCTCAAACATGTCCAGAAACACAGAAGACGACAATTTGCTTTATGAAAGTGGAACTCCATTTGATTCTTCTGAGATTGGCTATGGAGGCATACTCATTAAACATCCATATGCAAAATCTGTCGAGGAAGAATCAGAAGCTAGCTCATTTTCAGTAGATAAACTTAAAAATATAAAAGAAGGTTCTTCAAGCTCAACATCGTTTCCTGTAAATAGTGAGGACAAAGGAGCCAGTTGTACTAAATCAGGGATGGACACAATGAAGTCAACGTCACAAGTATCCCGAGATACCGACGGCAGGTACTATCTTAAGGCTTCACTTATTGACATTGAAAGATTACTCCGGTAACATACTAATAGCTTTAAAATTAGCTTGACATGGAATTTGAGCTTCCATCTATCCATCGCAGGGACACAACTTCTCATGATCAAATAGTCATGTTACAAGATAGAGATTCTCCCTTGGGTTATGCAGATTTAAGTGTAAGAATCTTGTTTTCTATGTCGACAGAAAGTGGTTTTATATGCCAGCTAGTGTTAGATTAATTACCTTCAATGTATCATATTTATGTGACTGGCAAGAATATAAAAGAACAGAAATGGTTTCTTTCCTATCGGATGAAGTTTTGGGGGCCGGTGACTTTAATCAACATTAATATGGTAGAATATATAGCGAGAGCAGTAATAAAGGTTTTCATCTTTGAATCTCAACAACGCATCTAAGCATTTCGATAAGTGGTCTGTCATTCAAATTTAAGGCCAAAGTATAAAATAACTGAGATTTTTATTGCTCATTCTTGTTTCACAGGCTATTTTTAACTTGGAGGGTTTCACTAAATATCTGACATATGAGGAACAACATAGATTGATGAAATATCTACCATGTATCGACACTACTAAACCTCCTGAAAGGTTAGTCACATTTCTATAGTTTTACTTTCTAGTTCTTGTGCTAATTGTTAATTTGGCAGCCTCAAAACAATGTTCTCAAGTTCCCAATTTTTGGAGACATTTTCTCACTTCCAGCTTCTGCTTCGGGAAGGAGTTTTCGATCTCTCATTGCACAAAACAAATGTTGAAGAGTGCAAAACTTTAAGGAGGCTTGTATTACGAAACTGCAGAAGGTTTGAATGGTTACAACTCTACCAAAAATTGAAGGTAAATGAACTTATATATGCAAAGCATATGCATGGCATGTGTTATGTTCTGACTGATATCTTGCCTCAATCCTTGTAGGATGCATCCTCTAAGATCAGAGAAGGAGATGGAACACTGACCAAACCCACATTTCCTCGAGTTTCCAATTTAGCATCTCTGAAACGGCAGAGGGACAAGCAAAATCTTAATTCTTCAGGTTTGTCTCTTTGATTGATCAGCTGTATGAATGAGCCCATTCTTCCATAGTGCTCATCAGGAAGCCTGTGCTACTTTGATCTATCTCGCATATGATTACCCCCTAAATGAGCATCAAAATATATGGATTCAATGGTTTTCTCCATCACAAATAGACATAGAAAGTGAAAAATTCTCAGAAGAAACATTCATGTTAATGTTGATTTCCCTATGCCATATTGGGACATCTGGGTCCAACTGTAGTAGAGTAGTAATCAAGGCAAACCAAGTCATGCTAATTACTAAAGCTTAAATCATCGGGACCAATTAGATGCCGTCTTTATGTTGAAGCATCTCTGACATTGTAGGGTCTTGCAAAAGAAAAAGATTTGGTCATAACTCCAAATTGAACATTATTATGATGTTTCTCTTTTTTTGGTTATTAGGACCACATCGAACACTTCATAATATAACCTATGAGTTGAAGATGTATTCACTGTCCAGAATGTAAATTGTGTCAAATATAACTTCTTGTTTAAATAAAGTTACAATCTCAAGATGCTTTCCTTTTTTGCTGATAAATAATTCTTAACCTCTTGCTACTTCCAACTGCATTAGGCTAGACAGTCAATGAAGAGTTATGATTCATGTAGCTGGCTCCAAATAGTTGAAACAAACATGGGTTGATATTGATGATGATGATCTAGCTGCGCACTTTCTTTCGATGAATAGTTAGTATTTGAAAATTTGTCTCCTGATACAATCAGTGTATGCTGTTGATTTCAGATATCAAAAATCTCGTGAAAAGTGCTAAAAGGGTATGCAGGCCTGAGCTGATGAATCATCCTTCAGTATCTGCAAATCAGCTGGAATCTAGTGCAGTTTCAAAAGTAACCGAGGATGCGAATGAGTTTCTCGACCATGAAGATTGTTGCTTCAGCCCGAGAAGATTTTTTACTTCTCTTCCGGATAGTAACCACACGATGTTCATAGCCGATAGTACCGAAGATGAATTGCTTCTCGATGTGCCCCCTGGCATATCATTTCCTGAAGCACAACTCTTGTGACATTGGAGTTGAAGGTCGTGATCGGCCGGCCATCTTCGAGTTTCAGTAATAGATAATCATCAAGGGTCTCTGATAACAGAATATGCTACTGTTAGCCAAGTAGTTGAGAGATCAGTCTGCTTATTTCAAGTATGTTACCACACTGACATTATATTGAAAGTATGGACTGGTTTTTGCTCTTGTATTATATATTAACCATGACAACAAAATTGTTTGTAAAACAATTGAAAAATGGAATTGAAAAATAAATTATGCCGTGTGCGATTATTTGGAGTTTATCGTATTGAAGTCTTGCCGTGTAATTTGAAGCGCATACAATACAAGAAATAATGGCGGGAGTAAGAGACGCATGAAGTCAATGGTCAACGTGGAATCTAAGAAGGAAATTTGATCCGACGACTTTGGCAAGAATATTGACAATCTTACGCGGATTCCGTGGATCAAGTTCCAGCAACTTTTAGACCAAACCCCCCTCTTCTTTTTTCCTTTTTATAAGAAAATAATTCAAAATAATTATGCAAACTTCCTTTTAGAGGTAAATTTAAAGGGTGCAGAATCTTCTGGTTTATATTTTGTAGATCACTCTTTCGGATCATATATTTATGTACTGATCTTTCTGATCCGATCTAACGATAGGAATTAGAAGGGATTAAAAATGGTTCACAAAGTGTTGACAAAATGATCCAACTTCCGGTTAAAGGTCCCTAACTGTAGAAGTAAATATTTAATTAAAATCAAATTAAATCGAGTTGAATTAATTGAAAATGAAATAAATAGATTTATTTTCCTATTCATGAACTAATTGAATTTTTTTAATAAAAATGGAACAAATTAAACCGATAAAATATTAATTAATTTAATAAAACTGAATTATCCAAATTTTTTTATGAGGATTTAATAAAAATAAAATTGATTTTTTTTAGCCACGATAGAATCATAAAAAAAATTTCAATTTCATTTGTTGTATTTTGGTTTATTCGATTTAATCAAAAATTAAAAATTAACTAAATTAACTAAAAAAAATGATATTGTTGCAAAAAAACCTAATTTACTAAAATAATCCAACCAAAATTTTAAATTCGATTTATCCGAATTAATTGAATTTTTCTCAAACAGTGATGAGTGATGGATAAAATTTGCAGTAAATTCTTAATTTTTAAAGTGAAGGGGTGTTTTTGATAGAAGACAAATCAATAGTGCCGGACGAACTCCCGTTACGAACTCTAGTTGGGCAACTCCCACGTTTCGGAGATTTATAACGGGACGACAAAACAGTAGGCGTTATATTATTCGTACCCGAACCCCCTCGTCAGTCGTCTCAGGCGGTCAGGCCCCTCCTCGTTTCGCCTTTCCTTCCCAAAACCGGCGCTCGATGGCGAGCTACGGCGGCTTTCTCCGGCGCTTCGCCTCCTTGGTCCAGCGCGGCAGAGAATGCGTACGATCTTCCCGCAAGGCCCTGGTTCGCTTCGCCCGGCCCCAGGCTTTCGCCTTGCCGACTGACGACGAAGCCGCTGCCGTCCGCGCCGTCCGAAACCTCCGCTCCTTCCGCTTTCATTACGCCTTCCTCTTATGGATCCTCCTCCTCGCCTCCCTTTTCCCCCGTCGCCGCCACACCATGCTCTTCCTCATGGCCGCCTCCAAACTCGCTCTCTTCTTCGGAGCATTCCTCAGGGTCTTCCCCGATTCCACTCTTCTCCGACGCATCGTCGAACGAAGAGTTATGGGCGCGCTTGTGGTCTTCGTGATCGGGGCCGAGATCGTGGCGACGGGAGCTGTGCTGCAGTTTTTGCTGGCGATGGCCGTCGGCATGCCCTTGGTGCTGCTTCACGCGGTGTTCCGAGTGCGCGACGACTTGGCGACTGACGTCGTCGAGACAGCGGCGGTTGCGAACGGTGGAGACTTTCGGCAGATGGCGGAGAAGGAGAAAAAGGAAGATCTTGAATTGGGTTCTCTGCGACCGTAGCCATAATTCATGTATACGTACCAAAATTATAGTGTTTTATAAAAGCAAAATTGAGCCTGTGAAATCGGAGAAGAAGCAGCAATTTAGGGATGTTCAATCTTCCAAAACTGGGCATTTCTTTAGTTTTATAAGCAAAGTTGAAGCTATGTTAGAATTTATGCTTATATTTCTCTGATTTATTAGTCTAACAATAATAAATAAATAAATAAAAGCAATACTTTGTTCTGATTTCCTGATCGAGTTACTTTATTTTTCAAGCTTTGGTCGTTGAGAATTCTTGCCTTCGACAAGACTATAGAATATCTGTCCTGAAGCTTTTGTCTAAAGGAGGAGGAGGATGTTCCAACTTTTGTTTTGATTTTGCTAACACATTTCCTTTGAATTCTCAAGTAATTAGTTGGTAGTTCACTAGTTATAGCTTTCCATCTACTAGCCAAACGAACCACTTCAAGCTTTTCTTGGTAGAACTTATGCAAACATTACCTGTCAGGCAGAGTCGCAAGAAAAAGAGTGATTGTGCAAAGTATTCTACTTCTATATTGGTCTGGTCTAATAAATTGAAAGGGTGTCCTAAATTAAAAGAAACATCATATTAGCATTTAAAAAAAAATCAAATTGGTGTCTCTTCTTGATTTTATTCCAAAATTACTCTTAGATTTAGCGCGGTTGTAGAAACTACACAGAAGCTACATGTTAGTTTGTACATGTTTGATTATTAATTTGTACATGTTTGAGTATGATTAAATAATATTCATTTTTTAACAAGGACATTTGACGCCTAGATTAAGACCGTCTCCACAAGCATCAGCTCTTGCGAATGTTGCCATGCTTTGTTTATCATCATGAAAAACGATTCCAGAAAGAAAAGAAGGAACACGAAACTTTACATTGAAACTACAACAATCATCCGGTTGAATTTTATAAAGGGATAAATAGATCACCAATCTCGTGTAATCAAGGATCCAAAAAAAAAAAAGTGATTTAAGAAAAAAAAGAATTTTTCTCTCTAATTAAATCGATCACGGAGGATTCAGATTCATCTAATACTTCGAGATCGACATCAAAAAGAAGAGTGAAGAAAACCAAAAAGACGTTTCCCCCCACCGGTTACATAGTGCTTGATGCCCCGATCTTGCTCTTTTTTGCTTAATTTCTTCCGCCGGCGTTAACACGAGGAATCCAAGCTCAACCGGCCGTCACACGGCCGCAGCGACGGCTTTGTGAGGTTTGGGCGGGCTTTCGCCTCCGTTGGATTCCACGGACTTGGAGGAAGGCCTGCGAGCGATCTTCCGTTTCACCCTGATCTCCTTTCCCTCATCCATCTCGATCTGCTCCTGCCGGCACTCCTCGCTGCAGAACGGCAAATCTCCTCTGCATCCATCGATCCATCAACCGATCGATCGCGAAATAGGTCGATTAATGTATTAGGAGGATGCTAGAAGGGAAAACCTGTACATGAAGATGTCGCGATTGCCGGCTAGAGGACGGCGGCACAGGAAACAAGCGTCGAGGAAGTGGGTCGTCTGCTCGTCGTCGAACCCGTCACGGAAGGACCTGGGAGACGAGGAGGGCGGCCTCCGAAGGCAGCGGAAGAGGACGTCCGTGGGCGGAGGGGGGCGCCCCGATTCGAGATCGGAAGAGGAGACGGCGGAATCGGAGGAGGAATCCATGAGTCGGTGGGCGACCAAAAGCGACGATGGTGATGAGTGAGGCCGGTCCTTATTTATAGCAATTGGGAATTGTCTTCCTTCTTTTTTATTATTTTGCAAGTGAGCCATTGATACTGATAATATTTGCAGAACCGTAGGAAAGAAAATTCATTTTATACTTTCTAGAAGGTCGAATCCGCGGCCCAATGATTTTATGTAGTGATTTTACCGTGATACATAAGGAGGTAAATTAAAAATTAAAATTTAGTCAATGTGGAAAAGAGATATATATATATATATATATTTTCAATTTTACTAAAATTCAACCCCTTATCTGTTATAACAATATCTGCCTTACCATAGCAAACTCAAATGTACCCCAAGGCCACATTATCCTTCCTTTTTATAGTAAAAGTTAATTATGTTCATACGATATCCTCCTCATACCTTGTCCCTATGGTAGTAACATCTCATCCATTAGTCATTAGTTCATCCCGTGAAGACTTCTCGTATCTTGTCTCAAATTATACGAATGAAGGTAAATCATAAACGGAGCTTATAACATACTGTTAAGTTAGTTAGGAGTGATAGAGATTTTTTTCCCTCGAATCAGGTTATCCTTCCCCGCACCATGAAATATTAATTATATAAAAACATTAGAGTAAAATGTAATAATCATATATATTATAAGATAATTTTATAAAACAAAATTAGTTCTCTAAAACGTGTATAATATAATATTATCAGCCCAACATTTAAAAAAGATTAGTCTCGCCGTAGTTTTATTATACTAAATGACGCTCCACATTTGTGAAAAAAATATCGTTGATGAAGATCGGGTCAACTAAAATCAATGATCTTGTTAAATATGTAGAAAAGTTAACTAAAAAATGAACTACTAGGGAAAGAAAGTCAATGACTAGGACAAGAGTATTCAATAGCCGATGCTGACTTTTTAATCATCTATATTTTATAAACCCGAACATTAAATAGTCAATTTATTTTCTAATTTTTTTTTAAATCATTGATCGGTTCACATACATAGGATGGTCAAACCATTAGTGAGCGAAATGCCCGCTCTTTCAGAATTTCGGAAGATTGGTGAAGAGTATTGTTCTGGCGATAGATGTGGAGGACCGACGTTAAGGAAGCACTCGAAGTTGATGAGATGGATGGGGATGATAAGGAGGAGATGACACACCTGCGAGATTAACACGAACGTTAGAGGGAAACCACCGGAAGAACTCCTGCGGAAACTACTCCGACGCTCAAGTCAGGATCGCCAAGAGAGAGAAGTTGCAGGAAAAGAATTTAGATCTCCGTTACCTAGGTTTACCTCCTTTATATAGAGGCGG
>JBBPFQ010000075.1:1328923-1339736 GCA_037974815.1 Kaempferia elegans
ATCTAAATTTCTTTTTGACCAAACAGTAGGCGTGCGCTGTTTAGATGTGTTGAAAATAGCGACCAAAATTTACATTTCGATAATAACCTTCCGTTGCTAAATAGAGCCTGATATTTGGAATTATAAATTTATAATTTGGTGTTTAGCGACCGAATTATAAATTTCGGTCCCTAATTAACGACAGAATATAATATTCAATCGTTAATTAGCGATTGAATATTAAATTCTATTGTTATTTTTGCGAACTTAAATGTTTCTACCATTTTCAGTTTTACATCGAATTCAAATTTCGGTTGCTAAATGTTAGAAACAGGAAAAAAAAATCGTTCCTATATTTATGGCCATTTTAAAAAATCGGTCACAACAAAATACCGACTATTATTATGTCCGTCGATAATTTTAATGACCGTCATATAATAATCGATCGCTAAAATAAACTCCGACTTCTTTTAGGGGTCGCTAATCAATCGCTATATTAATTGAGTGATCGATAATTCAACGTTAAAAATGGTTATTTTTGTAGTGCATGAAAAAGCATGGTCAAGAAGAGAAAATTGCATAGAAGCATGGTCGCTAAAAATGGTTTTCTTCCTCCACTGTCCATCAGTTATACCATGTTAATTTACCTTCAAGACCGATATCTCCAGGGTGACTATTCAGTTAACACTGAATTGACTGAATTAAATTCATCAAAATTAAATTAATTAATTTTTTAACTAACTAAATCGATCAAAATTTTCAATAAAAATGAAACAAATTAAATCGATAAAATATCTATTAATTCAGTTAAAAATTGAATTAATTAAATTTTTAGGATAGGCATGGTGTGCAGCACATGGGTGAAGATGGTTAGATGGGATAAGCAAAGAGTGACAAAACAACCGGAACACTTAGACGAACGCATAGTCTTTTACCGCAGTTGCTATATAGAAATCATCACATTATATTTTCTTCGTTCTAATGTGGTACTCATAAGAATCCCAATGGAGATATATATACATACCAAAGAAAAAAAAACAATAAGACAGCTCCACAAAGTCACCAACAATCACATCAAAATACAACGTCATGAGGTCCCAGCAACCACTTCAGCCTTTCATTTACAACCACAACCGCACCTGCTCGCGTGATACGTTAAATTCGGCCACGTAGATTGTGTCGCAGCCGCCCGCATCCAATCTCCCACAATGTTAGTCCCTGAGGCTGAGGTCCCCTCACAGCCGGCAGTCAGCCGACGGCGTTCCCGTGATACCCTCCCGATGGAGCTCCGCCAGCACGGCTTCGGTGGACGGCGGCTTGAGACCCAAAGGGAGTGGGAGCCACGGCTTGCTCATTGCCTCTTTCACGGCACGGTCGATCACCTCCTCCATCTGCCATATGATACACCGTTCATAACCTTTGATGCATGATTGAACTGAGGAATCTTTCAGAGTTACTGTTATACCTGATCGAGCTCACACGCATCTCCCAACATCTCGTTCCTCCCTCCGCCCACTTGAAAATCACTGCCCATCACGGACCTCTGCAGTTCAGTTTCAGGACTACTTGAGAATAATCCGAGGATTGTTCTTGTTATATTAAAGAGAGGTCGATGGGAGCTCACTGGTGAAGAAACGGGATACTGATCGTACTGGGTTACATGAACAGGACAACCCCATGCGTCAGCGTGAACCTAAAACACATTTGATTATAAAGATTGTACCATTTCTGTACGTAGTTTTAGTTATGAGATGATGGTATGTACAATATATAATACCAGAGGATATGATTTCCAGGGCCAAGTTTGAGTAGGTGGATGCCACGTTGTGTAGCCTCTTGGAGGCTGAGTACCCCAAACTTGATAACCATGGTAGCTTGGATGACCCCAAACGGCCGGATACATCTGAGTTGAGTGTTGATGCAATGTAGGGTAGGCCATGATCGGCCTAGGCATGGAACCCTTTTGATCGTGATTATGATTCCGGTCTTCATCTTTCGGCAATATGTGTCTTTTTTGCATTCGATACTTCTGCAAGTGACTTGCTACGTTGTGCCTCGTTAGGCCGTCCACCTTCATTAGCTGTAAAATCTTTGAAGGAATTGCCTGCTCTACTCCCAGCTGTTCTACTGCTTGTACAAATCTTCTGTGTAGTTCTGGAGTCCAATCGACCTGCAAAACCAGGAAATTTAAACATTACGAGTTCTTTTCCCTGCTCTTCTGATGATCACTCTAATGAATCAGTCAGTAGTACCTTTATTTTCTTCCTGTTATTTCTGCCACCATTTAAGGATGAAGAATTAAGAAGCAATTGTTTCTTCACTTGCCCATCCGCATCTGACGACTCCTTTACAGAGCCTTCTTTGATGCCGCTCCACTCGTCCGTTTTCGATCCGTCCGCAGAGTTAACATCTTCTTCGGCAGCAACGTCAATGTCTTCAGCTTTAGAAAGCAAGGCAGCAGGGACACAAATGGAGTTATCGCATCTCCTTGAGCTTAGCAATTCATTAGCACTCGAGCAGTTTGTTGTTTCCTGCAATTCTGCATCGGGCGGAAACCTCCCCGCTTGTTCCAGCTGGGGAGTTGTAGGTCCTGATAACCTGCCGCTTGTACTTGCACCTTCCTGCTCATCTTTTTCTTCAGATTTCTCGGTTTGAAGCATCAAAGCCACGGTATCTTTGATAGGCTTCAAGGATTTGGATATCAGGCCGCTCCCTGCGTTGAAGGCCTGTTCAGGACTAATCAACTTAGAAACTATTCTTCTTCTCCAACAGTCAAATTAATGCTGTGCTAACAGAAATTCCAACACGAAATGCACCTTGTGTACTACGTGTTGCCATATGTTCCTCAGCTTCTCTTCAGAGATTGGTTTCTGAAGAAACTCTGTCGCACCGAGCTGCAAAATTGAAGAAGATGAAATCACATCAAATTTTCACATGCCAAGAGTTTTGATGGACTCACTCACCGCTATGCATTTCATCATGGTGCTCAGGCAGTGAACATTAGAAATAACTGCAATAGAAAAAAAAAAAAAAAGTTAAATTATCAAAGGTAATTTTAAGCAAAGAAATTAAAATTATTGTAACTGTACTAACCAATGATGGGAAGGTCTTTAACAATCTCAAGGAACTTAAAATTCCTACCTTGATCACCATCCGTCACCTGCAAAAGTTTGATTTCATGAACACAAATTATGTAGAAAGATGAGCCCTCATTCTTACCTCCACAATGGCAACATGGAAGCTCTCGACTCGCTTTGAAGCTGCTTCCGTTGCATCCTCCTCGTTATCAAACAGTGAAACTAATCCACACAAATAAAATTTCTTAAGAGTACTTCACCAATCAGTATCACACCTGAATAGATTATAGATAATACCTTCGTAATCCATCGCCTCGAGCTTGGATTTGGTTTGTAAAGCAGAGGATTCATCTTTCTCCAACAACATAACCTTAAGTCCCTTGGGAAAATCCTTCCAGGCCAGAAAATCTTCAGCCGAGCGAACCATATCTAATCACTCAACATTCCTCAACCCTCTCTCTGAGTTTCTCCAGGATACTGCTACTTCCATCGAAACACCAGCAAACGCATCTTTTGAATTCCCCTTTGGAAATCAATCCATGTCCGCATCTGGCAAAGGAACAAACAATACCGAGGATTGACGTTCCTTTTAGTGATTTTTACGACCAGCTGCTGTCTGATGTTTTGAGCCACATCTTTTCTTCTTCTGCACTATAAAGGCTGGACTAGCATTATTTTATTTATCCAAATTTTCAAGAAATAAACCTGTTCACATGGATCGATCATAAGATTCAACTATTGATATACATCGGCGACATAAAGTTAGACATTATTGAGCACTTGTAAACCGATAATGCACAGGACCACTACTCCTCTCTGCCGTCAAATACTCCAAATTTCCTCCGAAACAGAGGGCAAAATAGTAGCTGCAAATATAATTGGAGCGTGCTTTTGTTGTATTAAGACTTTTCACGAAGAGAAGTATTCGTTTCATTTGTCAGCAGACGAAGGCAATGCGGGGCGTAGAGTGTGCCACGTAGCGAAGAGAAGTCAGTGGGTCCCAGTCCGACGTGTTCAATTGTGACCTCTTATTATTGACTTGACTTATCTCATTTGTATACCATTTACTTTGTATTTTTACATAAAAGAAAAAAAAAAAAGCAAAGTGAGTTGTTCTATATAAATCAGATTTAATTCACAGATAAAGAAAATGGGAATTGGATGAGACACACCACCAACATTTTGAGGTGGCGACGATGACTCACAGCTATTACGCATCCTGCCTGCCTGCCTGCTCTCCAAGTTATTCTGCGTGCTTTAATTAAGTCTATATACACCCAACCTCATCGGTAATTATGAGTTATGACAAACACATGAAGCTGCAACGCAGGCCTCCCCTTTCTCCTGTAGCCACGAGATGTTTGCTGCTCATCCTTTTCTTATCCACGAATATTGTGTTTTCAGTCTAGAGATGGAGGGACAAACATATGACTCTCCTCTGTTTTGAAAGTGCAGTGGTCTTGGTTGCTATGCTTTCTTTCGGAGAGAAGAGGGCGACTAGTGGCGCAGAGTGTCCGTTGGCAGCATCAGAGAATTGGCGTGAAGGATTGATTTCATTAGATATTCATATTTGTGGCCGTTCATCTTTGCGTGCAAGTTTGCAGCAGCTCCCGTTCTGGTTGACTGTAACCACTCACTTTATCAGAATTAATGTAACATGCAATTAGTACGGCCCATTAGTTGCCTATAATGACGGCCCATTAAATGTAAGTACCTGTTTTACCTGCGATCGCATGCCATCGACGGACGTGCTTCCTCCTTTTTCAGCGCTCCCTGGAAAAAACAAAAGGGTAGGGTTGTAAATGAACTCGTGCTGAATAATATTCACAAATAATATTCGTGAACAATATACACGAATGATATTCAATAATAATATTCTTATCAATCTGTTAAATAAATAAATAAATAAATAATTTTAAATTATCAAGCTCAATAATTATCAAATATTTAAAAATTTTAAATATTCAAATAAGTTTAAATTGAGAGTTCGATAACATCTAAATAAATCAAATTCAAATCAAACTTAAATTGAGAGCTTAATAATATCTAAACAAATTAAATTCCAACTGAATCAAACTTAAATTAAAAGCTTATTAAGCTCTTAACTAGTTCAGCTAAGTTAAATCTTAAAATTCGTATTGGCCCTGGAACGGATTGACGGAAACACTGAGGACAAGTGAATCACCTTTTGTCACTAGAATTAAATCTCAAAATTTATAAAAAAAAATAATAAATCAATCCCTTCCACCAAGATTAGTTACTTTTTCCATTCCCGTCAAATATCAAAGCAGAGGACGCGAGGCAGCTGTCGCCGCCAATCGAACCGTCTCCCTCGATCCCGAGATCCTCGCGATAGTAGAGAGGGCAATCCGAAAGGCGATCGGTTGCGGACTCCACGGACTTTCCCGGTCACGGGGGAGGCCGCGCTCTTCTGTCTCGTTAGCTGTCCTTTTCGGGCCACTCGAAAGGTCCTCGTCTGGCCACGATCGGAGGGGGTATCAGTCCCTGGAAGCGTTGGAGGAGTATTTCATCGGTCGAACAGGGGGAGAAGGTGGATGTGAGCGCACTGCGCCATGGATCGGGTGGCGATGACGGTCGGTCCGGCCATGGATCTTCCGATAATGCACGATAGCGATAGGTACGAGCTGGTGAAGGACATCGGATCGGGAAACTTTGGGATTGCCAAATTGATGAGGGATAAGCAGACCAAAGAGCTCGTCGCCGTCAAGTACATCGAGAGGGGAGAGAAAGTACGTTGCTCGCCTGATTTCTAGGGTCTGTTTATCTTGTCGTGACTTATCATATCTATTTTTATTCGATTCGTTGACTGCAGCGAATTGGGTCTCCCTGTGCCTAAAGAGTCGTCCCTTTGGCACAAAATTCTAATTTTAGCCATGGATGTTGTTGGTTTCTCGTCTTCGGTGTTCAATGAACCTAGTGATTTTTTGGATTCCACTTCAATGGTTATTCTTATTCAGATTTCCTCAATGTTTGCCTCCTTTTACTTCGATAAATGGCGGTTGCTTAATTTTAACGCAAGGTTGTATTTGGTAGAATGTAGCCAGTAAGTTTTCCCTTTTGGTTAAATTTCTGTTTTTGGCCATTTAATGTTGCTGGTTTCTGGTCTTTGTTATTCAATGAAGCTACTGACTGTTTATATTCTGCTTCTATTTTTGTTCTGTTCTTATCAATGCTTGCCTCCTTTAACTTCAAAAAATTGAGGCTTCTTATGTTTAACGCAAAGGTTATCTTTTGGTAGAATCTGACTAGTACTGATACTACTTGTTTCATCCATGAATTTTTCTGATTCTAGACAAAGTGTATAAATGGTGTCTTTATTTAGAAAGAATTATGCAGTAGTATACTCAAGGTGACTGTTCTCTTTTGTCATATGATCAGGTTGCTTCTTTGTTTTTGTTTTTTGAGTCTAGTTTGGTTCCTAAACAAAGCTTAAATGGGATTCTTCTATAACTTTGGAATACCCAAGTTCTGCTTCGAGCTTCTTCTAAGCTCTTAGATTTTGAAGAATACATGTTGGTGTTAGCCCCCATAAAGAATTTAGCTGTAGTTTTCTAGACACATATTTCCATTCATCTGTTTTTCTGAAATCATATTAGGTTGCTTCACTTTACATCAAAACATGTCATGGTTCAACTTTTTTAACCACTTTTCATGTATTATAATTTGCATTTCAGCCATGGTCTTTGATGAGCATTTCATCTTCTAGGTGTTTTTAAGTTGGAAAATACATATATCTTTTTTGATACTTATCGGTTCCTACTTAGTACCCCTTTTTTCAAAGAACCACATGATTCTTTGTTCTTGATGCTTTATGAGGTTTGCTTGTAGTAAGAGTGTTTATTGCGCTTTAATATGTATCTCTCTGTCATTGGAGGTATAAGATTCATGCATCTCTAAATTTGATGATGACAAACTACAGCAACGATGAATATTAACTTCTATGGTTAGATTAATTGAGGCTTATTGTGCTTGTGTTGCCATGCGTTTGTATTTTTTGAAATGGCCAACCTCTGACAGTGGAGGTATAAGATCCATGTATCTCTAGATTTGATGATGATGAATGACAGTGACGATGAATGTTAACCTCTTTGGTTAGAATAATTGAGGCTTGTTGCCATGTGTCTGCATTTTTGAAATGGCTAAGCAACCATTATCGTACCAAACAAATGCTGTTCCTAAACACCTGGACTAGCAAAGAAAATCCATTAAACTGTAAAATGAATTATATACTCAAAAATTATGTTGTTTTACTAGGTGCATTATATTTAGATATTAAGTATAGAACTACTGATTGTGTCTCCTAGCTGAATGTGTGGGCAAATAAATTATTTGAGTATGATTATTTGTCAAATAACAAAGGATTTGCTTCATTTTCATATCTTTTTGCTTTCCATTTCATTGGAAAAATATTATAGTATTTATCATGCACATGTAGTATATCTAAATCATTTTTTTGTGTATGCAGATAGATGAAAATGTAAAAAGAGAGATAATAAACCATAGATCACTAAGGCATCCAAATATTATAAGGTTCAAGGAGGTAAGACTTTGGCCAAATTAATCTTTTATTTGTCAGGAAAGAAATGGTATTACCTGCATCTAGTAATGTAGTTGCAAATCTCTTAGGTTATTTTAACTCCAACCCATCTAGCCATTGTAATGGAGTATGCCTCTGGTGGCGAACTTTTTGAACGTATTTGCAATGCTGGGCGTTTTAGCGAGGATGAGGTTCTAGTTCACCTCAAATTTGCTTTTAAATCATGACTTATTTAGTTAACTGGTCCCAATCTTATGTTATTTTTCCTGAAGGCAAGGTTCTTCTTCCAGCAACTTATATCGGGAGTTAGCTACTGCCACTCGATGGTGTGTTTATATGCTCTATTAGTTTATTTGTCTTTTAATTCTTTAGGCCTATCTTACGTTGGATTTCTTTCTTGTCAAGCAAGTATGTCACCGTGATTTGAAGCTGGAGAATACCTTATTAGATGGAAGTACTGCACCTCGTTTGAAGATATGTGATTTTGGGTATTCCAAGGTGGGGCATAGATACCAACTTCCGTTCTCATAAATTTGTAGTACTTGATCGAACAAACATATTTTTCAGTCGTCAGTCCTGCACTCACAACCAAAATCAACTGTTGGAACTCCCGCATACATTGCTCCTGAAGTGTTACTTAAGAAGGAATATGATGGCAAGGTGACATTTTTTCTTCAATAGTGGTCCTTTACTGAATTCAAACTTCCTATGATATATTTCAATATTTGTATATATCTTATTTTATCGTGTGAGAGAGTTTTTTTTTCTTGCACAACATTTGTGGGCGACCCTCACATTTGATATATATATATATAAGATTTTGTTAACTTGGATGAATGTACGCGATACGCGTGGGTGCTTCTCTGAATGGTGGCGCTTCCCCGTGTGGGCGCCTCTCTGAATGGAGGCGCCTCCTCGCGTGAGAGGCGCTCACACGCATTGCCTAGGCTAACAAATCTCTCTCTCTCTCTCTACACACACTTTGATGATTAATATTCTTAATATTTGAATGGCTTGTGTAGATTGCAGATGTGTGGTCTTGTGGTGTTACTTTATATGTGATGTTAGTAGGCGCATATCCTTTTGAAGATCCTGAAGAGCCTAAGAATTTCCGAAAGACAATACAAGTAAACTTCATTGATATATTATCATTTGCCTTTTACCTCATCTAACCTTTCCAATTTACGTCGCAGCGTATATTGAGCGTGCAATATTCAATTCCAGACTACATTCACATTTCTCCAGAATGTCATCACCTAATCTCAAGGATTTTTGTTGCTAACCCTGCTGCTGTAAGTACCTTGCTAATTACATCTTTTGCACAAAGACAATTTTTTTTATAGATGACGGAGTAGATCATACACTTCATCTGCCATTTTCAAACAAGAAAACACAATATTACAAATGGATGAATTTTCCCAATATCAATTAATCTTTGCTATTTCATCAATTGTTTGATTTCGTAGAGGATAACAATTCCTGAAATACGCAACCACAAATGGTTCTTGAAGAACCTCCCTGCTGATCTGGTGGATGATAACACGACGAGCAACCAATACGAGGAACCTGACCAACCCATGCAAAGCATCGATGAGATAATGCAAATCTTAGCTGAGGCAACTATCCCTGCGGCCGGCACTCGCGGTCTCAACCAGTACTTGACAGACAGTCTCGATATTGACGACGATGACATGGAAGATTTAGACTCTGATCTCGATCTAGACATTGAAAGTAGCGGGGAGATGGTGTATGCCATATGACAGCATTTTCTTTTGCTCCTTTCGTTTATATTGGTGTCGAATGCTTGTTACGTTGCTCTAATCGTAGGGGTGTGTATTAAAGTATGTCAACTTTATTCGATACAATGTGTGCTTTGTGCCTTTGCACCTCATCTTGAGCAGTAAAACAAGGTCGCACTTTGTATGTGGATACTATATCTTGTTATGAATTATTTTCTACACTAATATTATTATGCTTTATGCTGTTGTGAATTGTTTTCTACACTAATATTCAAGAAAAATCAGCTAAAGTTATTCTTCTTCTACCGCATTTCCGCAACCTCTCAACTTTCAACAAATCATTCCTTTCTAGTGCTGTCAGGTTCTCAATGCAGCGGGGAAGAATTTGGATGGTGAAAGAACTCCAGTCGGACCGGCGATGGGAGATGAGAAAGATCGCCATCATCAGGCGATGTTTCTAGAATCCAAGTGTCGAAAACTCCAGTTGCGCCGCCCATGAAAGACAGTAACGGCAGCCGTCATCAGGCAATTCGAATACGATCACTGGATCAAGTGCTGGGAATCAAACCCTTACAAACTCCGGTTGCGCCGCCGAGTGGCGATGGTAAAGGTAGTCGTCATATCATTCTGTTCCAGCCAATGTTATCATTCTCTACACCAGCCAATATAGTGACTCATGGTACTGTTTATGTTTAAAGTAATTAGATAGTTTGTGATGTAGTGTAGTCAATGAACAAGAATTATTTGTCATACGGGTCAACATCCATGTATATATCATGAATAAAACAGTGTTTTGTAGAGCTTCTACTAAGCACTTTTTAGCTTCTAGCTATATAAAAATACTTTTAAGTGTTTGTGAATGTCAAATTCTGTTTCAGTTTGTATAATTTTTACTCAAAAGTAAGAAGCAAAAATTTGATGTTTTTTTACTGTTTCTACTTTTTTTTTAGTACATAAAAAATTAAAAATTAACATTTATGACCTTACTAAATTTATCATTTTACATAATTGTCATTATACTTTTATATAATTTACATTTCTAAAAATTTTTATACATATTTTTATTTATATAAATTTTATCATTTTTTATATTTATATTTATATTAATTATATATATATTTTTTAAAATAAAAAAAATAATTTTAATATAATAATCAAAACATTTATTAAGGATATTATTGTCATTTAACTTAAAAATTAAACTTAGAAGTAATTATTCACCAAACACTCAAACTTTACATTGTATCAGCTTTCGATTTCTATTTTCAAACACTCCATACTTTAGCTTCTCACGCACTTCAAAATAATATCTATATGAATCACTTTTCAATAAGTAAAAGCTCTCCCAAACACCGCCTATATTGTGTTGTGATTTAAACTAATTTTTCAATCTATTTATCTTAAGATATGGAACTACTTTACCTTTATATTAAAGCTAACCGATAATATATTTATCTTAA
>JBBPFQ010000075.1:1352246-1365354 GCA_037974815.1 Kaempferia elegans
TGTTTATCATAGTTTCACGTCGCATAACTGGAGCATTTATTGGTTGTCTAAATACATGTTCATACCATCTTAAACATAGACATACTCGTACCATCTTAAATGTGTTTCTAGGAGTTTCCCCTCAATAGATGCAACTTCGACTTTCTTTCTAATGTTCTCATTTTTTATTCTATCCATCCTCATATGTTCACACATCCACCTTAATATCCTCATCTTTGTAACTCTTATCTTTAGCGCATATGCTCGAGTTATAGCCGCACATTAAGCGTCATATAACGTAGCAGATCTAACTGCGATTTTGTAGAACCTTCCTTTAAGTTTTAGAGGTATTTTACGATGACATAAAATATTCGACGTTCTCTTCTATTTTAACTATCCTGCTTATATTCTATGATATTTCTCAATAGTTTTGCAAAAATAATCCTAAATATTTAAACTCTTAGTTCCAAACAATTCATTATCTCATATCTTAACAATTGTCTCATTACGTCAAATGTTGTTAAATTTAAATTCCATATATTCCGTCTTTATTCTACTAAGTTTAAAACCCTTCCCTTCTGGTATTTTCTGCCAAAATTCTATTTTAGCATTTACTCCTTCATATGTTTCATCTACCAAAATAATATATTCTGTAAACAACATGCATCACGCTACAATGTATTGAATGTGTGTAGTGAGTTCATCCAAAATTAGTATAAAAAGATCCTGGATATATCCCTATCTTTATTGAAAATGCTCACTTACTCCGTCATTACATCCTCATACATATCCTTAATTAGTTCATTACGTTAACACCTTTCTTTTTTAGAATTCTCCATATAATTTTCCTTGAAACTCTATCACAAGCTTTTTCTAAGTCAATGAATACGCGTAGATCTTGTTTTTGCTCTGCCATTTTTTAATTTGTTGTCTAAGAAGATGTATAGCTTCTATTATTGACCTTCCAAGCATGAACTCAAATTGATTTTCAGTCACCATGCTCTCCTTAATTTTTTTTATTACTCTTTCTCAAAATTTTATGGTATGACTCATTAGTTTAATACCTCCATAATTTGCACAATTTTGTACGCCTCCCTTGTTCTTATATAAGGGAACTAGAGTACTTAATCAGTTTTTTTTTCATTTTCAATATCATGTTAAATAATTTTATAAGCCTTTCAATACTTTATCTCTCTAGGCACTTCCATACCTCTATCGGAATATCATCTGGTCTAATGACTTTTCCATTGTGCATCTCATTTAAAGTTTCTACTTCTAAATTTTAAATTCTACGCTAAAAATTTAAATTTATATACTTATTTAACCTACTTAAATTATCTAAGTTGGTAACCTAAATCTTCATTAAAAAGTTGATGGAAATATTCTTCCATCACTCTTTTATCTCTCCATCGTTTACTAGTACTCAATTGCATTCATCTTTAATACATTTAATTTGGATAATATCTCTTGTTTTCCTTTCTCCCACTTTAGCTATTCTATAAATGTCTCTTTCCTATTCTTTTGTATCCAATTTTTAATATAATCGTTCAAAAGTTTCATTTTTTTGCTTCATTCACTATTTTTTTAGCCTCATTCTTGGCTATTGTATATTTTTTAAAATTTTTCTCATTCTTCCAAATATATAATTCCTTATAAGCAGTTCATTTTTTTCTTCACTTTTTCTTATATTTTCCCATTCCACCACCAAGATTCCTTACTTGCCTACTTGGTGCATATCCCATTGATTCACCGAGTAAACCCTTAGCTACTATTTTTAATTTTAATACATCTTATCTCATGTCGTATTAGAGTCACCATATATTTCACGTAATGCTTATACTCCTACCTTCTCCTTAAATATATATTGTTTTCCATGTTTTAACTTCCACCACTTAATTATAGGAGTCATATATATATTTTTTCTATTGATACTATACTTGAGGCGTATATCCAACACTACTAAGGGTAGTTATACTTTCTCCAAGGATGACCTTGCAATGTTGACAAATCTTTCTATCCCTCTTCCTAACCATAAGAAAATCAATTTGCGATTTATTATTCCCACTTTTGAACGTGACCAGGTGTTCTTCTCTTTTCTTAAAAAATGTATTAACTAATATAAGGTCATATGCTTTCGCAAAATCCAATATAATTTTCACTTCTTCATTTCTCATTCCAGACCGATAACCCCATGTACTCTCTCATATTCCTCAGTTTTCACTCCACATGCTCATTTAAATCACTTCCTATTAAAATCATTTTATTTGGAGGAATGTTTTGTAATACCTCATTTAAGTCGTCCTAAAACCTTGATTTAGTAGCTTTATATAATGCTACTTGCGGTACATATATGTTAATTACGTTCATAATTTTTTTTGCCACTACTATCTTAATAGATATAATTTTATCCCCTTTTCTAACTACTCCTGTAACTTCATCATTTAACAAACTATCTACAACAACACTCACTTCATTTTTTATTGTACTCTTTCGTACCATAGCTTAAAACCAGAGTTCGCTATTATATTTACCTTCTCGCCTACCCATTTTGTCTCCTGTACACACAAAATACTAATTATTCTCCTAATCATCACATCTACTACTTCCATTAATTTACTAGGGAGGGTTCCTATGTTCAAAATCTTAGACTATTAATTTTTCTATAATATTTATTCTTATCCAACCTATGGTGAGAGAATTCCGATCTATTTAACATTATACCTAAGTTTTCATGGAGATGTAACAGTCCTTGCCGATATGTTACAATCTGGCCCTGCAACATGAACTCTTGCATATTTAGCACTACACCGGACTTCTGGAGATGTAGCGGTCCTTGCCGAGACGTTACAGTCGAACCCCACAACGTGTTCTTTCAGGGGAACAACATAGCATTAGCACGATAATTTAATAGATTCATTCATTAAACATTTATCATAGTTTAACGTTGGTAGGGGTGCAAATGAGTTGAGTCGCTCGCGAACGGCTCGGTCAAAGCTCGACTCTAGCTCGGAGTTGACCGAGCTCGAGCCGAGCTCAATCCCATTTATAACTGGCTCAAGGGCTCGTCGAGCTTTATCGAGCTAGGCTAATTCAATATTATAATATTTAAAATAATACTACTTTAAATGTTAACAATAAGTTTAGGAAGTTCTCGTGGCTAGAGGGATTTCGTTAAGTCTCCTCGTGGTTGAAGCTTCGAATCTCAGCATTCGTGCATGCGTGTTTCATTTTAATTTGATTTTGCGAGTCGAGCTCGAGCCCGTGATTAATTGGCAGAGCCGAGCTCGAGCCAAAATTCACAAACTCGCTTGAGCTTGAGCTCGAGCTCGAGCCAAGCTTGTTTAATTTTCTCGAGTCGAGTTCGGCTCATTTGCAACCCTAAACGCTGACTGACAACCTAACACAACTCTTCTCCTTCATCCGAGCTTCGAACTGGCCATGACTGGTTCGTCATGGGTGAAGTTATTATATACATCTAATCGGGTAAAAATTGTAATTTGAAGTCCCAACTCAAAAGCTACCAAGAAGCAAAAAAGAAATGTTTGTTTGTGAAATTTAATCAATATACAATAATTTAGTAGTTTTGGCTAAAAATGTTACTTGGCAAAAGTGGCATAAGCGAGCATAGAAAGACAAAGCATATAACTAGTTTAAAGGCTATGAGAAAGACAAAGAGGTGTTAAGTTCAAAATTTGACCAGCACTTTAGCCCAAGAAAAATTATAGATCAAAGTTGGTCAAAATTAAAAAATACAGACATGATGACTTCAAGGACTACAAAGAATACAACATACAAATAGTTTAAAAATTTTAGCATCCAAGTCCATGTAGCATTTTTAACCAAAAATGTCATATAAGCTTAATAGTACTTAAACAAAAGAATAACAATATAAATAATAAAATAGAATGATTTCGGAACTTCCAGATATCACAACAAAGGAATCATTTTTTCTAATTTGAGGCATTTTAGTTTTGTGTAGTAGTTTGAGTCAAAACTATTATAAGGCCTTTACTGCCCAAAATTAAAAATAAAGATATAGAACAACTCAATAGAAGTAGGTTACAGAGAACATACCAGTGTGCTTGTTTTGAGAGGTATATGTAGTACTTTGACTAAAGCTATTATATGCACCTAAGTTAGTTAAAATTGGAAAACAAAAGTATAGAATGACTCCAAGGGATGCAAAGATCACTATAAAGGGGTTATTTTCTAAATTTAGCAATTTAGATTTATGTAACAGCTGTTAGAATTTTGACTAAGTGTCACGTAGACCTTTTTTAGTACTTAAACAGTAAAACTAATATCATAAAATCACTCTAAAAACTCCAAAACAAAGCTGAGGGATTATTTTCTCATTTTCAAAATTACAGTTTACCTCTACATAAGTGTTTTGGCCAAAACTACCACATAGACTTACAAGTGCTCAAAATTAAAAATTGAAGTGATAGAATGACTCAATAGGTTTCAGGGAATGCAAGTGCTCATTTGTAAATTTTAAGAGTTTAGATCCATATAGAGCACTCCTTTAAGAAGCACAAAGGAGTGCTTGTTTCTTAAACTTGAGCAAAGGTGTATATGTCAACCTAACATAAACCTAAAGAACTTTAAAAAAATAAAAATAAAATAAAAAATGACATGCAAGAAGGTAGGTACTATAGATTTCTACGGTTCAAGTTCATCTAGCCTATTTAAAATTGTTAGACAATCCCCTAGGGCTTCTACAATAGCATAACTTCATTGGCTTCTAAAAGCATAAAGACTAAAAAATGAACAAAGCATCGCAAAAAGTAATCCCTAAATCAGCTCATAACAAAATAAAACCTAAATCATAATAAACATATTGAAATAAAACCTAAACCATAAACATGTCTAAATATTTCGTATTAACCTTGACTATTGCAGCTTGCATAGCTTAGTCTTGTCGAGAGAGAATCTCATGAAGGAAATGTAATAGGAAAAGGAAAGTTATGGGTGAGTCGGTTGGAGTTCCAATCTAAATTTTTTAAAGGAACAAGTGAAGGTGCTAAAGTTTAGGAAAGTTTATTGGGGAAAATGTGACATAAAACACAAGATGGCACGCCCTTTGGATGATAAATCAAAAGAGGGTGACCCTTTAGTGATTTGATAAAAAAAGGATGCTCTTTTTTATTCTTGTCCATTGTTATATTATTTTCTTTACATTATATGACAGCACTATGACCTTTTTTCTATGTGAAATTATGAATTGGATAGAATGATTAATATATTTGTTGGATACACATTAGTCTATCTACACTTTTAAGATATCCTAATACCCTAATCACATCACTCTTACATTCTGCAAAGGTGTTGTGCTATTGGTCCATCTACCAGCATTTGCAAAGTAAAAACAAAAAAACAAAACAACTTATATCAAACTATTATGTGAATAAGTAATATTTTAGTCACCCATTTACCATCCAAACTTTCTTCATAAAGTTAGAAAAAAAAAGTAATTGTGCGACTTAGATGACAACATAACATAACTTAAAAAGGAAAAATAAAGTGAACCAACTAATATCTTTTCCTTTATTATAGTCGATTGGCAATTTTTTTTGTTGATTCTTTTTCCTACATTATAAAACAATTTCTCCATCAAAGGATAATTTAATTATAATGATATTCCACTATCAAGTTTTGGTGGTTGGATATACAAAAATACTTTTTTAGGTTAGTTTGTCCGATTCAAGTTTCAAATATTTGCAATGTCAAAGTGTATGACAATACAAGTTAGTGTCCACCAATATTTATTGTGATTCGGGGAGAGAAGATGGAAAATGAAGACTGAAGAGGAGATAGGTGAAGATGATCATAAAGACAGAGAAAAAGAACATTTATTCTTGTAGTTCGCAACCAGTGAACCCTAGGTGTGGATAACTGACACATTGAACTGACCTCAAAAGGAATGCTTATAACTATTGCCCTCTGACAAGGTTGCGCTATCAGTGGACCTCCCATAGAAATCCCGTATTTTATAGTTGTTTTGACGGTGGCTCATGAGCCAAATGATTTATCCCTCCAAATATATAAAATTTATAACCATGGTGAAACAAAAATTAAGAAAAATTGAGCCAAGGAATCAAGGATGAACCACTAGTTTATTATTCAAGTTTAAACGAAGAAGTTTTTTCATTTATCTTTTGGCAATACAAAAACTAACAAACTAATATTTTATCTCAAAGAGAGAATAAACTCTAAACTTTGAACTTTATTATTGTTTCTAGAATTCACTCCTCTTGTGTGTCTAGCGCATGAAAATAGCTACCAAACACACTGTTGTCACCAAATACATCAGTTGTAGCTCCTTATTTGGGCAACAAAGAATTTAGTTTACAAGATGACACACAAAAGAAAATTTCATATGATGTGCAATTGAAGGTCAAGCACAATAGGCCATAGCACATATTATCCCAAGCGCATATCCTAACATCAAAGCATAAACTAGATAGCTTCCATAATCAATACAGCAACATTTTAACAATATTCCAGAACCCATAAAGTCATATTAATATCATATTGAAACAATTGTTTGACTTAAAGAAATGTAGTCCATCAACAATAATATCATGCAAAAGCCCTGTGTCCTAATTGTTCAGGTACAGATATATCAATCTATTCAACTGTTGAGCTCCATTTAAAGTTTTTAACTCACGTAGTTTACAATAAAGCAATTAATAACATCAGTTCACTATTTTCCCTTCACAGTTGGGATTCTTAAATCAGTTGTTGGCCTATGTCTTAACTCATTTTCTCACATTTAATATCTTGGGACAATGAGACGAATATAGTACTCTGATCAGGATATCTAATCAAGCAACAAAGAACAGCTAGTAGTGATATATGTTCATACTTACAAAGGACAAATGGTTACTTTATTAGCATAGGAAACACCCAAGAGGGCATCAAAGAATTATGAACCCAGCCAATGACCTACTTAAACATGATGAATCATGCGATTCAAATCATAGGCATCACTTAAAAAGTAGGAAACAGTACTAGTCACAATTCCCCCAAATTAGTTAAATTTCAGATCTGCGGATAGGATTCGTTTCCAGACAAGAAAACGCAACTACAATTCGAGGTAGAAATGAACAACTATATGTCGAGCTTCTTCAAACAAATAGCATCTTCTTGGCCAGAACTATTTGACCAAATTGCAAGCCCCAAAGGGATAAATTTTAAGATAAAGAGGAGGACTAAATTGTTGTCTGCGAATATAAATACATACCGCGTCCTCAGCATTGCAGTGGTGCTGGTATATATCATAGAGGAATACACATCGCTCCGCCAGGGAATGAACATCGCCGCTTCCATCGGTTGCAAGGGAGACGGCGCCGTGATGGAGGCGATCGAGCTCCGACCGGATGGCCTTCTGGAAATAAACAAAGATCAAAATCGGGGATCTCTCGGGAAAGCCGCCGAACGTCGCCGTTGCAACAGCCGGCGCAGGAGAAGACTGCACTGGATCGATTGAGTTGACAACTTCCTGTGGAATCAGGGCGAGGACTCCGTCCCCCGCCAATGGCGTCGCCATGGACCACTTCCCTCAATTCGACCTAGGGTTTCGATCCCTTGTTCCAGCAGCCACCACCACGTCCACGAACTTCGAGCCGCCTCCTCCTCCACCCTCCTCCTCCTCCTCCTCCCAATTTTATCTTTATGGAAATTAGAAATGTATCATTCGCGTTTCAACGAGCAATTGGAGACCGAGCTCGGCCCCTCTCCATGGGCGTTGATAAGGGAAGCGTGGCGCGTGCCAAAGAGGAGCCACGTCGGCAGGGGAGAGCGTCGCACGTGGTCCACCATAGTCTCGCACTTCACCGAAGCGGGCAGGGCACGTGCCAATAAAGAGCCATTTTCAATTCATTTCCCGTTCGCGAAAGGTGTCTATGTGGCTCGGTCACAATTCTAGACTTTTCTAGTCTCAAATTGAAATGGTCCGATATTTAAATGAGTCATCTGGAAATTAAAAAAAAAATTAATAGAATGATATCAAAAATGTAAAAAATTAAAATTTATATTGGATTCACATTTTTTATAAATTTTAATTTTTTTTCTAAATTGACACAGTTGACACATCATTTATTTAAATTGATGACTAATTTTCTGTAAATATTAAACAGCAACTTAAAATATTTTTCCCTTGATGTACCTCAAGTTGTTCTTAAAGTTTTTTATTTTAAAATAACATTATTTTAATTAATAAAATATTTTTCTGAGTAGATTTAATATAAAAAAAATTCTATATTAGGGCGCTTGTGCAGGTAACCTTTTTCCTATATATATTAACAACAATATATTTTATAAGCACAACACTATTTTAAAAAAAAACTTAAATTTAGAAATCTAATTAATTTAGAATCTTAAATTTTAAATTATACATTATTCATTCAAACAATTTTGTAATAATATTGGTGGTAAAAGACGATTTATTCATCCCATTAGCTTGTTTCCAAATCAACCCAGAAAAAGTAAATCATGGATAACAGTTAACCTACAGCAATTAAATGGTACATGGAGGAGAATAAACACCTAACTACTAGCGAACATTTGGCCTCCAAATCTTAATTTTGGATGCAATCATATCAGCACTAATACATCTGATCCAATCCGAACTCTAAAATTCTATAATAACAATGAGCCCTCAACTGGAGTGTCATATAGATAGTCCTATTTGCATCATGAGCACTTTGGTAAAATAAAGTAGTATGAATTAACCGAGCGAGCATTTCCCTTCGTTTAAACAGGAAGTAGTCTTCCTGATCCACACCAGCTCTAATAAAATGAGATAGTATAAAGAACTTTTTGCTTGTGTTGTCTCTCGAATTTAGAAACAATGTCGTCAATCTCATCCTCCCAGCAACCAGCCGCGTCAATCTGCAGAATGATTGAACACGATCAGTTTATCAACATAATCTACTATTTTACAAGTGATCGTTACAGAGTGAAAATGCTGTGCACACTGCCTAAGCTCACAGTCATGTCGTACCTTGCCCAGTTGAATAAATAAAAATTAAGCTAGTTATCCAAACAATCTACTAACCAAGAGTTCCATCTAGAAACAAGAAAATTCAACATAATCTACTATTCCTACATCAGTTTATCATACATTGATTGGTTGATTTGGTCGTTCAGTATAGAAAATTAGTGGATTCTTGATAAGGTCAGAGTTCTGAGGGATCATGCCCAAATTCTCATTCAACAAATTTGTCGATGGTTGTCAGTTAATGTTTAAGTAAATTTAGAGACTCCAGGCCCAGTCGCCCAGATGTAAGTTGCCCGTTTGCAGCTTAGCGAGTTTGATTTATCGGCCAAGACAGTGCTGGATCAATGAAGCATTCATGAAGAATTTATAGCAATGCTGAATATATGTTGAGCAGGTACAACATTTAGAGCTTAGTAATTATTATGATCTGATTTATAATAACATTAAATATGATCAACTGATGTATGCTTTATATAAAGGTAGATAGGACCACTATGAAGGTCAGGCTCAGAATTGGATCCCTACAAGTAGAATTTGATGAAGCTTATAGTTGGGTATTACAGCTTAGCTGAGGCTGCTGGGAGTGGTGTTTAATTCGTCTGCCAGAAGTCTCAAAAGCATGTGGGCTGTGGCTACATTTTATCTTTTTCGCTTGTATGGAAACTATGGCCACACAGTCATGCAAGAATACCAGAGGTCACAGACTCTGAAAAACTGCTATGCAGCTTCTAGTACTGTAAAATGGCTATTATCTGTCTTAGAAAAGATACACATCAATGTCGCAATGTTAGAACGATCCAGTTAATGTTGCACTTCTTCTATGGGTCATCGAGCACTTGCATGGCAATTCCCCCTCACCGGACATGTGGCATTCTTTAGACGATCTTCAAGGCTCTAATAAGTGGCAACTGATCTCGCCTATATCAGTAATTGATACAAAGATACCACAATTTTCTGATTTCTTCACTGATAGCACAAGTGAAAAGAAGCGTAATGAACTATGGAGATAAAAATATGGGATAATAACCATTGCTCTCGTGTCAGCTTGAGATCAATAAATGCTCAAGACGCTAATGTGGGGAAGTCCCTTAGGCTCTATGAACAGTTTTGTGCAGAATAATACTAATTTCTTGGCTTTCCATAGTGACTTGTAGGTTGGAGTTGCTCCAATTTTATCTAGATTCTCTTAAAAAACTATGCACTTTAACAAGTCCCAATGTCCTCTCTCTCTCTGCTTACTTTTGAAGAAAATTATTAAACAATTCAAGCAAGAAAAGGAATAATATTTGAATTCTAAATTCTGATTTTGAGATATTTGGTAATTGTTCTAGTTTAGCTCAAATCAATTTTTCTTCCCCATCATCACTGAGTTGTCATCAATTCCTTTTCAACCATGTCCACCATCTTCCACAAAGGTCTTCCGACTCCTCTCTGCAGCAGAATAGCAACCCTGCCACCAAGTCCCTCCCCCTTTCCTCTAGGGTGACCAATCCATATACCTACCAACCAGAAAGCTTCTTATTCGGCCACAGCAGTCGCTCTTTGATTGTGAATTTGGCACTTGCACACCATCCTCACCTGTGTGCACATCACGAGCAACCTACCGCTGTGACAACCATGCCAACAGTGCCCCTCCATCATCACCAGTCACTCTTCTGCAGCAAGCTCACCCTCCCACTCCCTTTCCAGCAACCACAACAGCATTGCATGCATCATTCCCTGTAGATTCACATTTGTGTAGAGAAACTGTCTTCAAATCAAGATAGGTTATGACTTCACTCGCGCCTCCTACTGGATATGCAACTAACTAAGCCATTGGCCTCGTGCATGACTAGACAGCCTCCTTCACAATGTCAAACGATGCCACCCTCACTCCCAGTGTCGTGATTCCCACCTGTCACTTCTGTAGTATTAGCGCTCGATGTTGCCAACAAATGACTTCTAACCAGATTCCATGCATAACCAACCCCCAACATTGTCATTCCTATGGCATTGTATCAATTTGTTCAAGGCAACCTGTCCATGACAAGACAAACTGAATCCCAAATCAATTTCAATTTAGTTAAGTCTTACAAAAATTAAAAAGGAAAAAGGCAAACATAAGGCGCGGATCCCACTTTGTTCAGTGAAGAATTATTGAGTTTTCTAGACCCATAGAAACACCCGAGCCGTAGGTACCAGTGTGCATTCTATCTCTAAAGTAAATCTTTGGATCTAATTTCAGCATCTGGGATCTTGTCCAAGAATGCTTGTAGACAAGAATTACAAGGGTTCAGATACATCCATTGGATTTAGTGCAAAACAATCTCATTGACAACTTCCACATAAAGAAAGGTCGCATAATCTTTCTTATTATAAGCACCTCTCTTTTTGAAAATTATGTTCATTTTCTTTTTGAAAACTATGTTGGTTTGCTTAAATTATTTGTATTTAATTAATATTCTTTAAATAATTTTCTATGTACCATCATTTATTATTAAGGGAAAAAGCCAAAAAAAAAAAATATACCATCATCAAACACCAAAAATATCATTATCATGCAGGCAATTTCTTATTTTGTTTAATTATCACCATTTTAAAACATCATCTTAAGCAAACTCCGTCCATAGTGAATAAATTCTGTTATGGTCGGTCCCGGATAAAGAAAGAGGGATGTGTTAGGTTGCAAACTAGTATTAAACATAAGCAAATGTTATAAATGGATCCATTAAACTATTGTGTCAATATTGGGCGGTGCTCGGGAAGGAACATGTTGTAGAATCCAATTGCAACATCTTGTTGATCGTTATATCTCGTATAGTGTTAAATATGCACGAACTTTTACACCCTTTATTGGATAAGAATAAACATTATAGAAATACCCATTGTATTAGATTTGGATCATGAAACATAGAAACATTAGTTGGCAAAGCAATGGAATGATAGTAAAAAAATTATTAATGTAATTAGCTTATATGCACCTCAAATAGAATTAGACGAAAACACTAAACATAGATTTTTGGGCTTACTTGGATGAGATAGTATAAAAAATTTAGACAAACGAGATAATTTTAATAGAAAGAAATCTAAATAGGCATATAGGAGTAAGAAATGAGGAATATGACGTAGGGGCAATGATTATAGAATAAAAAAGAAAAAAGAAAAAATGGGATAGGCACCACTAAATATAAAATCTTGGTAATGGAATGAAAAAGTATAAGAAAAGATAATAGAAAAACAAGTAGCTTATAAGTTACTACATTTATAAGAACAAAATTTTTGTAAAAAGTATGAAATAGCCAAGAACGAGGTCAAGAAAGCAATGAAGCCAAGAATAAAGCTTTTAAACACTTGTATCGTTAGTCTGATACAAAAGAAGAGAAAAGAGACATTTATAGAATGACTAAAGTGAGAAAGAAAAATAAGGGATCTTACCCAAATAAAATGCATTAAAGATGACTCTAATAGGATATTAATAAAAAAAGGAGGAAATAAAGGAACAATGAGAGAGCTATTTTTATTTTAGGTGACTAACTTAGGTTAAAAAAATTAAATTTCTATACTCCTCTAACCTACTTAAATTTCATAAGTAGAACAAATATTAAATGGGATGCAAAGGAGTGATTGAAGTGGATGATATTCCAATAGAGGAATAGAAGTCCCTAGGAAAATAAGATATTGAATAACTTACGATTTCTCTCAACCATATCACTTCTATAACTTGCAATCACTATGGAAACAACAAAATAGATCGATTCAAAAGTGCAGAAGACCTATGGATAAGCTTATAGTGCAAGACTCTAGTATTGTAAATGTGATTTATTAATAACTCAAGGTATGTCCTCAAATATTCTAGAACCCACTTTGGTCATCTATAATGGATGCATATAAAATATTTTGGAGCTATCTATTCCTAAATTAAATAAATTGTTTTGAGAATTCAAATCATATGATCAAGCTGACCTTAAAAGAACTCAAAGAAAAAGAAAGAAAAGAAATTATCTTTGTCTAAATCAAGGAGTGAATCTCAGAGCGAAAAGTGTAGTATCTACAACTGGAATGAGTCATTTTGTGAAGAAAATAATAAGCAAGAGGTTTAGCGAGAAAGAAATCAAAAGGTTGTCTAGGGATCCAAAAAGGACATCA
>JBBPFQ010000075.1:1430556-1441304 GCA_037974815.1 Kaempferia elegans
AAGTGTACTCTGTGAGCTTATATGTAGTCTTTTGGTGAATGATCTGACTACAAGGGTTACAGAGGCAAGATTGTAGACATTAGAGAAGAAATCCTTCGTAAGCGAAAAGCCGGTAGACTCCCTGGGGACAGCACTTCCACCCTGAAGGCCTGGTGGCAATCACACTCCAAGTGGCCTTACCCAACGGTGGGCTTGGTGGCATCCATTATGTTATTGTATCTTCCATTCATAAACTTCAACGCCCTGAAAAACGTTGTCTTTTTGGTTCCCATGAAAGGAGGATGACAAGGAACGACTGGTGCAAGAAACGGGGTTACAGTTAAAGCAGATCAATAACTGGTTCATCAACCAGAGAAAAAGGAATTGGCACAGTACCAATCCATCATCGTCGAGCACCCTAAAAACCAAGCGTAAAAGGTTTGCGATAATAAATTGCTACCAAGCACTTGTGATGACTCCTTTCCTGCACCTTTTGTGCTCAACTTGAAACCAAATAATGCAGGTAGGTGATGAGAATTTTGCTCGTAATACGCAGTTGTATTACATTTAGGGAAAGCTGATTATCGAGCTAGCTAGAGAAATGGATGTTGGTTTCATCAGTCTTGATACAGATATCGAGAAAGAGGGTTTGAGGTGCCTTTCTTTCTCGTTTTTGTATACTTTGATGGTGAAGTGTAAGACTTAGTTTCTGTTGGCATACACAGAGAGGATTCTCAGTCAAGAAACACATGCGAATGTACAGTTTAATAACGCGTTGCAGTGTTCTTCAACTATTTCTCATCTTTGCGACAATTTTGAATTGAGTTTTGGAGATGCTGTTTAGTTTCAGAAAAGCTAGCAGGGACCATTCAAGAGTCCTTGAAGATGATTTGGAGCTATGTATTGAAGATATGATAGTTTTACAGTGTGTGCGTATATATATTTATTTGATAACACTATCCCTGTAAACACTAAACTGCTTAGTTATTTATTGATACTTTGATGAATTTCTTTTGGACATCAATGTTGAAATAGAACTTTTGTATCTTGGAAAGGTATTTAAATGTGGTGATCCTGCACTTTCACACTTGAGTATGATTTATCGGTGAGCTGACACATATGTTACCATAATTCTCATAACCTGATCCTGACCACGAAATTGAGAAGATGAAGCGGCTGGGCGATGTGACTGGAAAGTTGACCGAGTCACCATAATTCGAAGGGCGCGAAGGCTGAGGTGTCCTCTGGGTTGACCAAGTCGTTGGAAGGTCTTTAGTTAATGCTCCTCGTCAGCAGTGTCCGCCTCGACCCTAGAACTCCGATGCTCGGAACGAGTCCCACAATTTATGTAGTAAGCAGTCGGACAAGTAATATGATAATAGAATACACTGAATACTAAGTGTAAGAAACATACCCTGGCCCAGGGGGCGCCCTCGGATGGATCGGTGAGTAGGTCGTGCTGCTAGTTGAGTCGTCAAAATCCGAGAGGTGATGGCACGTGGCTGAATGTAATGCCTATCCGGACGGTGAAGCGCAGCCTGTGTACAATAGTGACCTGCCAGCAGAAACATACAGGGATATACAAGCAGATATACAATCATGTCTCGATGGCCGGAATACCAAGTCGGCTCGATGACCGGAATACCGCGTCGGCTCGGTGGCTGGAATACAGCGTCAGGGACTGCTGTAGATGACAGCGAGGCTGCTGGTCGGGCCGGCTGGGCCGCTGGTCGCTGGTTGCCGCCCATGGCAGCGGCTGCCGGTGATGGAGGTTGCTGGTGATGGAGGCTGCTGGTGGCGGCCACTGCCACTGGCGGCTGTGAACAATGACGAGAGGAGGGAGGGAGAACTGAGAAGGAGGAGAGGCGAGAAAGATGTCTGGTGATGGCAACATTCGGCGGAAAAAGCATCGGCGATCGTCGTTGGTGGCGGCGGTGTCCTCGCACGAAGGGGGAGGCGTCGTGTGAGATGAGGGACAGAGACAACTTCTCTGTAGTCACGTACAACGACCTCCCGCGTGGAGAAGACGAAGAAGGATAAAAAGTGGCCGGCGGTGAGCCCAGCACAAAGAAGATGAAGTTGGCAGCGCTGCAAAACCCACGAACCAGCCCCCCTCCCTTTCCTTCGCTACTGTTTATCACTTTTAAACTAAAACCTAAATAATAAAATGAAGAAAATGCCCTTTGACATCCCCTATTCTCTCTTATGTCATTTTACTACGTCCGTATCATAACCGAAGTTATCTATAAAATACATCGAAAATTACCCTGGTATTTGTGCTCTACTAAAGTAAAAATAATAGTAGAAAGAGACATTTAAAATAATAGAGAATTTAGATATATCCCTCGCGTTTAATGAATTGCGGAGGAGATATTTGTTTTATCTGCTTCTTATTTAATTACCACAAAACTATATTAATAACCCTATACTAAATACAAAGTTTCATTTATTTTGATTCCTCTTATTTTTTATGATGCAATAATTAACTTTCAATAAAAATGAACATATGATTACCGAGGTATGATAGATGTGTATTTAATTAATTAATAAAATCTAATGTGGTCTTTGTTAATTTTTATTTGACTTATCCCGTATATGTGAGAGTCTAGTAATAACTCCCTGTATCATGTGGGAAAAGAGTAAACAAAAAAAAAAGAAAAAGAAAATATTGAGTGGAATTAGACCTTTTTATATTATTATATGGCATATCTATAATATTTAAGTTTGTAATGATAAAATAATACAGTGAAAGGGTATATGTATAGTTTTCCATAAAAGGTATAAATTAAACACTAATTAGTAAATAAATTGAGTTGACATTAAATGATTCGTCATGCATATAGTACTTATTATCTCGTCATCTAAATTTAACAACAAAAAAACATAGGAAATTTTATAAAATTTTCATATCTAACCTTAGGTTCTTATCGGTCAAAACTTCATCCACATGTCGAACATCCTGCTCTTCATTACCAGTTAGGACTTTAGTGTCCAATCAATCATAAATTCGTGATCTAAATTATCTAAACTTATAAATAAATTATTTTTTATAATATTAAACTCATTAATCAACTAAATAATTTTATTAAATAAATTTGAACGAAACTCGCCATACATTGTTGAATCGTAGAGGACGCTTGCGCACGTTACACTTGGGAATCACTACTCCCTTTCCTCATGACACGTAGCCTCACAGTTCTCTCCCGACGATGTGTCGATGTCATCCTGGTGCGAACAATCGTACTGTGCATATGGTTCGACCATTTGAATCGGACGGTGGGGTCGCCTCAGCAACTCAATTAGGGTTTGCCAACACCCGGCTATTTAATGCGCTTTCCGACTGGGGAGTGCCTGCGAGCGCAGAGCTATGCGGTTGCGGAGCGGCTGCCCTTCCCAAATCCTATCAGAATCATCTCAAAAACTAAAAAATTAGAAAAGAAAGGAGAGAAGAAAAATTGAATCGACGGGTCTCCGATACATCAATCGGAATCCCATCTTCTGTCGTTGTTGCCTCTTGACCGGTTAGGGCTCGTGTAGGATCCGGGGAAGGAACGGTATTGTAGTCGTCTGTATTGGAAGGGCGAGATGGCGCAAGTGCAGATTCAGCCCCAGGTGATCTCCAGCGCGGCGGCGGCGGCGGCTGCAACGGGGGGAGGCGCGGTCCAGTTCCCCTCGACGTCGTTGTACGTCGGCGACTTGGACCTCGGCGTCACTGACGCGCATCTGTACGATGTTTTTAGCCAGATCGGGCCGGTTGTATCGGTCCGCGTGTGTCGAGACATCAACTCCCGCCGCTCTCTTGGTTACGCCTATGTGAACTTCAGCGATCCTGCTGACGGTATTTTTGCACTCTGACGTTGCATTTTCTATTTGGTTGTTGCTCGATCGATTTTCAAGATGGGTCAACCAATAAATGATTTTTTTTGTTACTTCACATAAGGCACATTTTGCATACATCTATTCTCACGTAAAACTAAATTGTATATAAAATTTACTTTAGTTCTGTTTTCATTCTAATGATCTTACTAGTCGTTTAAACTTTTCAGGTTCACAATGTTTGTTTGAGCCATCGTAGTTAATTTTAAGAAAAAGCTTGATAGCGCAGTGGTCAGTAAGTTTACCTGAGTCTGCTTGTTACTTCCTTAGGTTGAAGAACACTTGGAGAGTTGTAGCAACTCATTTTTTTAGGTTGTCCTTGTTTCTAGGGAGAGTTTTGTCTTGATCTTTTTAAGATACTATTATTTATAAACCTAATGGCTCGGAACAATAACAACTCTTTAGATTCACTGCATACATCTATAACTTGAGAAGTTAATGACATACAGAACACCAGTGTTTGGGTGTTACAGTGTTACAGACTCTCGTTTGCTTCACCTTCTTTTCCTGAATCATAAAGTTTTACTTATTATTGCTAATTGTAGTTGAATCTGTTAGAATCGAAGGTCTAGAGAGTAGTTTAAGACCAAATAAAAGCTTTAATGGAATTAAAAGTGACTTGATTGTTCTCAATATTTCCATTTATAAAGCACTGCAATGGAGATATAATATCCATGCACCTTATAATTGAAAAACAAAAATCTTGATGACGATGATCCATACTACAATCAAGAAGTTTCGTTTAGTTTCAAATAGCTAGACAGGGCATGACATACATTCGTACACTTGTTCGTTATTGGATTTTATATCCTATAATAATCAAGAGTGCTTTACTACGGAGATAATAACACATTATAAATTTTCTCTAAAAAACTTGCCCTTCTAAGGCATCGATTATATATATTATCCTTTGTGTTTACTTCTTGCTCTTGATCTGGAAATGGAAATTATGCCATTGCATTCTTCCTATTACTTAGGCGATGGATCGATGGTGAGACTAGCAGGGGGTAGTGATTACTCGATTGTTTTTGATTGCTCGATTATGTTGACAATTAGTACACAATGAAAATAAAATATAAACAAAGACACAAGTAAGCAATAACAATTTTATGTACCTTGGAACCCTCTGTTCTTATTCCATGATCTATGATTCGTTAGTGAATCACTCTTTACAATTCACTATCATTCTCCTTTTTAGCAAGCTTCTAAAGGTGGAGAAATCTCTTACATTCTTCTCTTACAAGATGGAAATAAAGCACAATAAGAGTTACAGCGCCCTTTTATATTATAGTTAAAACATTTTATACTAGATTTTGGTTTAGTTATCATACGTTTGTGTTTTGATGTCTTTTTATGGTCCTGAAACATCTTCTTGACACCTTTCTTGGTGAAATTCTTGCATCTCTTCATTATTTTCTTCACAAAGTAAGCCATCTCACTGGTGGAGATTTCACTTACTGATGGGCTTTTGTCCGAATTCAGATGAAGATACCTCCTTTTGCTTCTTTGCAACTAAAGCTAAACCTTTTTCTTTTAGCTCACAGCTAGTTTGCTCATGTAATTTAAATTTGCAAAATAATTAATTTGACTAAAGTGAGATTTGAGGGATGGATTTTAGTGCTTATTTCATGAGGTCTTGCTTCTCTAGCCTCTCTCCAGTTGCATGGTGACTGTTGAGAATCTCCTTGAACCTCTCATATACTTGCTTATGTCTTTCTTTGTGAAATTCTACATTTGATTGATAAATCTTGTTAAGCGCTCTATGAGCTTTTGCTAAATCTCCTTTGCACTCTTGAATGGCCTAACTTTATCAAGTTAATTCAATGCTTGTCTGCATTGAAGAGTTAATGTTGCATTTCTGTTGGCTTGTCGCTTCTTCTTTATTTTGGCAGTCGGCGGTCCACTTGTCATTGTTAACAATGCATCCAAATTCATCCATAGACATCATGAATCCTTTCCTAACAATAAACCAAATTTCAATATCAGCCATAGGTGAAGTCGGTGTCATCCAAAAATGGTAGTTGCGCTATGCTATATCCCTCTTGCATTGTTATTTCTTAATCTAGTCTTTTGTTGGTTAGTCCTTTAGGAGTGGCTGACTAGGCTCGGATATCATTTGTTGGATTGTTGGTGAGGCTAAAGAGGGTGAATTGATGATCACTTTCGATTGCTTGGTTGTCTACAATTCAAATTAGTATGCAACAGAAAATAAAATACAAAGAATGATGCAATTAAGCAATGTTAAGACAGATTTTATGTGGTTCGGGCCCTTGGTTTCTACTCTTGTGCTTATAATTCTTTAATAAGTCACTCCTCACAATCCACTATCTTGTTCTCAGAAACCGAAGCGGAGAAACCTCTTCACTTTTCTCTTACTAAATGAAAATAAAGCATAAATAGAGTTACAATAATGAAAACAATTAGAGCATAATAATATTAAGACAAAGAATGAGATATTTTTCATGTTGCTCCTTTGGCCCATATTTATAGGCAATGAATTTAGTCTTGTTTTAGCTTACATTTTGCTTTTAAGTGTGCAAGTAGTTGGCTGCTTCTTACTTATAGCTGACTAGTGACAATGTTACATTTGCCTTCTGTGTTGCAATGGTAACCTTTGTTAACTAAAACATGGTATTAGTGAACTAATCAATAGTAGTTTCTAGGTCATCTAGTTGTTGCGATCTATCAGTGTAATATCAATGACTTTCTTCTCGGATTTTTTTAATGGATTAGCCAATTGAATTTGCCTTAGTTGATTGACTGGTTAAGTGAACTTGTCTCAGTTGATTAATTAGCTGATTGACTAGTGAATAAAAATATTCTGTTTATTGGCAAATCAGCTTTAGTCGACTAGGCAGTCGATTCAACCATAAGTTGATTGAACTTAGACCATTAGTTGATCGAACTTTCTACAATCAACTAACCAATGAACAAAAACATTCTTTTCCTTTCTTAACTAATGATTTGACAAAAATCTCATAATTGACTTATCCCACCCATAATCCTTTATACATGTGCATTTACTATCAACTTCTCTAGAGGTTACCTGTCAAATGTTTCACTTCTAAGACTTCATTTATTAAAAAACTTTGCTTCCAGGTCTTTTGTACCAAGAGACTATTGTCTCAATGAGTTCCTCGTTTGCAATCATCTAGCCACCGTTAAGCTATCTGGGCTTTAATATACCAAGTATTCCGTCTTTGACATACTTGGACTTTCTTCAATGCAATGACAATATCTATCTCAAGTAATTTGCACATGTGGGATACGACACAATACTAACTTAAACTTTTAACATCTAACCTATCTCCTTAAGAGGACGATTGCACCAACATTGGGTACATTAAAATACCATGTATCACTTTACTGAATTACATGACAGCAAAGATGAGGTTATCCACAAATGTTTGCTTCTATTTCTAACTATGACACAAAATTTGTTCATAATTTTTATGATTATCAAGACCTGCATAAATGATAATGTCATGCTTATTTGATTTTATTTTTCTTGGCGATAGAAGCCCCAAGAGATGGCTGCTCAGATTATACCTCTTGTTTTGTTGCTATGCTCAATTTGCATAGGTTTGATCTTAATCAAGGATTGGGGTGCCAACCTGTGACGTCCGAAATGGGCAATTTTTATTGTTCCGGTATGGGTACGACACAAATACCCTTTTGTCATTTGCATCGATGGAGCCATGAGGCGGAAATGAGATGATTGTAACCTCAATGTGACCTTGTGGTGGTCTCGTTGAGGTTGCGAGGCTGCTGTAACCTTGAGGCGGCCTGTATCCTCGCTTGGCTATGACTTGTTTTTTTTAATTTTTTCGGGGTTTAATTTTTATTTTATTATTCTAGGACATTTATAAGATTTAGAGTTTAATATTTGAGACAGTTAATTTCTTAACATTTTCTTCTTTTAATTTTAATTTTTTTTCTATTATAAGACCTTTCCTATGGTAATTTCTTTTCTCTTTCATCCATTTCTTTTCTTCCTTCGTCTGTGTTTAAAATAAACAACAAAGTGTAAGTATTGTTACATAAACTAAGGAGAAACAATCTCTTTAAGATGAAGGTGGAAAAATATTAATAAAAATATTTTTTAATTAATATATTTTATATTTTAAAAAGCACCAAAACCCTATTGACAGGGTACGATACAGTACGGAAACTATATCAAGTCATAAACTAAAACTTTGGCATGATTCAAAATTTTAAACCTTGATCCTAGATCCTAATACACAATGTCTTCTGAGAGGCTGTAATATAATTGAATCCTAAGAGATTTAAATGTTGGATTTTTTTGGGTTATGTAAAAAGGTCAAAATGCATATTTCCTTAATTTTTCTGATTCCTTGGGTCACCGTTTGGTTAGGGTTATGCTCTACACTTCATCTTCCATGAACAACTCAGAAAAGTATTTTCAGAAAGAATCTTGGATGATGCAATTTTTAAGACCTAGTGGTGCTTGTTTTGATATAAATCAATGAGATTATTTTTTAAATAGATTGGTTTTTATTGTATTATACGATTATCTTTTATTGATATTCAAGTATGTCAAGTTTGACTGAATACTTGACTGAGAAGTCCTAACTGGAGGTTAGGTTAGGGTAAGTCCAACGGGAAGGTTGGCAGGAGAAGGAAATCCAAGTGAGTCAGTGTTGACCGGACACTTGGTGGTGAAAGTCCTAGTGGTGAAGCCAGGCTGGAAAATTCAGGTGAGTGAAGCCAGACAATTGGAAAATTCAGGCGAGTAAAATCTTGGTGAGTGAAGCCAGACAATTGGAAAATCCAGGTGAGCGAATCTGGTCTAGGTGAGTGAAGTCTGCTGAAAGTGCTGGTGAGTGAAGCCAAGCAGTTGGAAAGTACTGGCGAGTGAAGGCAGACAGTTAGAAAATTCAGATGAGTGAAGTCTGGTCCAAGTGATGAAGCCTGGTGAAAGTCCTAGTGAGTGAAGTCAGGTAGTTGGAAAATCCAGGTGAGTGAAGTTTGGTGAAAGTCCTGGTGAGTGAAGCCAGACATCCTGGTGAGTAAATCCAGGTGAGTGAAGCTTGGTGAAAGTCCTGGTGAGTGAAGCCAGACATCCTGGTGAGTGAAGGCAGATATTGAGAAATCGAGGTGGGTAAGGTTGATCGGACATTTGGTGTTGAGAAGTCCAAGTAGGTCATGGATGACCGGACACTTGGCAAGAGATGGTAAGTCCAAGTAGGTAAATGTTGATCAGACACTTGACATGTGGAGAAAAATCTAAGTGGGTCAAATGGTTGACTGAACACTTGACAACAAATCCTAGCTGGTCAAGGTTGACCAAAAGTTAGGCAAGATGGAGTCCCAACAGGTCACGGTTGATCTGATGTTGGGTTTGACTTGAGTGAGTCAAGTCATGTTTGGGTTTGATCAAGTCAAAGTCTGACCAATCGATCAGTTGATCGATTGAGCCAAAGCCAATCCATCAACTGATCGATTGACCAGCGTTTTCTCGAAGTCGCGAGAAACAGAGTGTGCCTGGATGGATCAGCTGATCGATCCATGTTGCCGCGATAAAAGGCACAGGAGGTACTTGGATCAATCAGCTGATTGATCCAAGCTCTAATCGATTAAGATTCGACCGTTGCGACACGCAGGTTTAAAAGGGTTTAAAAGCAGGGTTGTTGCGTGCGGCGATAGATCCCTTCTTCTCCACCTTCTTCTCCGACAACTCACAACCAATTTTTGAAGAGCTCTTGGAGAAAAGTGCAGACAAATCTAGAAAACAAGAAAGAGCAAGCTAAGGTTTCGTGTTGTAAATCTTGTAAGGATTCATTTGTACAAACTTGTTTTGTATTTGTTGTTTGTGTGTGAGTTTTGTACGAGTTATTGTACGAGGCTTCTCCGCCTTCTTGAAAGAGATTGTTTTTCATTAGTGGAGGGTGTGTATCGTGCGGATCCACCCCCGCTCCGGAATCGGTCCCAACGAGTGGTATTAGAGCAAGGTTGCTCTTCTTTAGACTAATCTCCGGAAGTGCAAGAGCTAGAGAAAGAAGAACTTGAAATCCTAAAGTCAAAGGGCTCATTAAAAGGTTCAACTTCAAGATGGAATTCTAAGATGGATTTGGATACGATATGAGGGCACCTCCACCATGTCTCTACAAGCTTCGATTATTGGAAATCAAGGATCGAAAATTTTTTCATAATGGAGATAGAGCAATGGTTTGCTCTAATGGAGGGCTTTGAAGCTCCAATGGATAACAAAGGCAAGCCTATCAAGAAAAGTAAATGGAGCTAAGAGCAAATTGCAAGAGCGAGGCAAATGATAAGGTAACCAAAATATTGGTTAATTTATTGCCTAACACTATTTTGTGCAAAATTGGAGAGTTCAAAGGCGCTAAAGAGTTATGGACCAAGTTGGAGGAAATCCATGAAGAACCCTCCACTATACCAAACAATGTGGAATCCAAAGAGGGGAAGTTCATCGGATCAAGAAGAAGAATTGGAGGTTGAGAGATGCTCATCTTCCAAGGAGGTGAAAAGTGAAGCTTCATCCTCAACAGAGCACTACAATCAAGCTCAAGGAGTTTACTCCTTGTTTCATGTGCAAGAAGAGGAAGAAGCCTCCACCTCTAGGATTGAGGGGGAGCGACCATCATTGATGTCAGATCAAATGGAAGCCTCTACATTCGGATCAACCGGAGAACGTGCCACCTCCACATGTCAAAGAAAATCAAATGGAGGATCTTGCTCTACCTCTACAAGCAAAGGTTTAACAATTTCAATTGTTAAAAATAAAAATCATATCATTTGATTTGAGTGTAGGGAAAGTGGACACTACAAGAGCAAGTGTCCTAAATTTACCAAGAAGAAGGGTCAAGTGACACAAAAGGCTAAGGAGAAGCCTAAGGAGGTTGGTCCCGTTG
>JBBPFQ010000075.1:1441404-1461591 GCA_037974815.1 Kaempferia elegans
AATCTGGATTACATTCCAACCCTAAGATTTATATGTCATATATAACCCTGATCTCATATCATCAAATCAAACCTTCAACAAATTTACTAACACTACCTCCCTCGTTGGCCACCATCGGCCCCTGCCTCCGCCGCCCGTCGCCTGCCGCCGCAGATTGCCGGAAGAGGTCGTAGAATATTTTTGTCATTTTATAATAATACAAATTACATTTCTTATAAAAATAATAGACATGAAATAAAAAAATAAACCGATCACTTTTTAATTAAAAATTACATAAAACTCTTTTACCAAATGTAATATAGTATTAATTAAATTACATTATAAATTTAATTATATTATAAACTTACCCATAAAATCTCATGCAAATATCATACCTCCTTATAAACTCATAATTTTTAAAATCCATAATTTTTTTTTTCATATATTGCTGACCAATCCCCAATGGCGTGCCATTGTGAAGAGTAAGGGCCCGTCCTCGTGCATCGTCACGCCATTGGCTAGAAGAGCTTCCTTTGCATTTACCGCTCTTCATGAGGGTAGCCCTCTCATTTATTGAAGCACCCACCCACCTCTCCATAACCCATGCATGCATACACGCACGCACCCCCCCACTCCATTTCTTTGCGGGAACAATACACCTCCCACGTCCCTTAATTCTCTCTAGACTCTTAAGATGTACGAAGCATTGAAGCCAAGCTACGAAGCAGAATTGTTCTTGTTGATTCAAAGCTTCAACCTGCAGGAAATTCTCCCTTGCCATATAGGCGTTCCTTTTTTCTGTATGTATCTGATGGAGAACAGCATCCTCTCCCTTTTGTGTGATGAAGAGCCATTCTTTGGAATTGGAACCCCCATTGCCTCGCCACAAACCAACCCTCAGATCACCTCCTCTTCTGCTCTATCCAAGTCTCCTTCCCTGCCGATCGTTAGCCACGCAGAAACAGAGAGTTTCTTGGTTGATCTATTGGAAAGAGAGCATATCTATGCTCCATGCCGTGGCTACCGTGAGCGAGTACTGCATCAAACTTCCGATCTGCAATTGGCGAGAACCAGAGCGATAAGATATGTCATCTCGGTAATGTTATGTAATTAACTCCTCTGAATATCTTGGGAGGAACTAACATTCCCAGCTGATTCTGACAGGTTTGCAGGCGACTAAATTTAGGTGTTGGGACGGCATTCAATGCCGTGAATTATCTGGACAGGTTCATCTCCATGAACTCTAGTGTGGTAATTTCCTTCCGTTAGCATCGAAAATTAGAGCAATTATCAAGAGGTTGATCGTAATATTGCATGCCGATGGATCTGTGTAGAAATGGGAGGAATGGATGGCTGAGCTGCTATCGATTGCTTGTTTGTCCATTGCTTCCAAGATGGACGAGGTCTCTGTTCCTCCACTGCATGATCTCCAGGTCCGTCTCTGTTCATGAAGCACATGATGAATTCTTAGAGAAATTTTGTGGCTTTCATCATTTCTGACGTACGTCGTGGTGTTCAATGGCGGGGGACGATGGAGAATAACAGATGGAGGAGGATCTGGCCCGTTCGTTCGAGCCGACCACGATCCAACAGATGGAACTGACGGTTCTCAAGCGACTGGACTGGCGGCTGGCGTGCGTCACGCCCTACACGTACTTGGACGCGGTAACGTGGGACTCTCAGTTGCATCGTGCGTGCGCCGTCGAGCTCCTCGTCGCCGCTTTATTAGGTAATTAACCGTAATAACCGCTCGCGCCACCCGATCGATTAACTGAGTAATTAATTAATCTGGGCAAATTAATTAAACTGATTCAAATCTAATAAACAGATGGCAGATTTCTCGGATATAATGCGTCCAGCGTGGCAGTGTCGGCGCTGAAAGCTGTGGAAGGAGGCGGAAGTACTGCTGCCTTCGCTGCTGTTGCCCTCTCCGCCGAGGTTCGCCTGCAGGTCAACGAGGTAGCTGAATGTCAACGCATGATGCGAGATCTGGAGACGACGGCTAACGTGAACATCTTTCTGCACGGACCCAAAGCTGCTGTATCTATGCAAACAGCCACTGAATCTACTGCTCTGCGCTTCTCCGCCGCCCCTGAGCTGCAGGGTCCAGTTTTGAAGAAACAGAAGAGACGAGAATATCGATGATGATCCACGAATCAAAATTTCATAATTGCAGATTAATTAATTACACACAACACAAGCGATGTCAGATCGAATTATAATCAAATGATTGATGAATATGTTTAGTCGGTTTTTGATATCTGAATTATATAAAAAAAAATTACATTTAATGGAGTTTGAGTGAAGAGGAGGGAAACTAATCGACTATAACATTAATTGATCAGGGCAAGGAAGTCGTATATATGTAATCAACGTGTAGCACGAATTGAATAATTAATTAAACTTTTTAAGATATTTAGACAAGAGCTTTTGGTGAATTTAAAAGACTTTGATTAATGTATTAAAGTGTCTTTTGAAAAATGTGCTCAGAATAATTATGCTTCCTCCATAATTAAGGACCACACTTCTTTTCAGATTATATATAATACTTTCAAGTATTTTTTTTTTAAAAAAATGATATATAATAGGACCTAAAGAGATCTCGGAGATAATTAATTAATAGAGATGTCAACCCTCTTGACTAAGGACATGTGCTCTCGTTGTTGATCACTAGTTCATCAGTATTAAAAACTGAAGTCTATCCTTGAACCACTTCGAAAGTAACATAACAACTAAATCTATGACTTTGTGGAGTCGAGTTAGGATCCTTACTAATTAACTTATTATTTTTGACACGAGCTTTATTGATTCTGTTTACTTTAATTTGTGATCCAACAAGACCATAATACATTTACATGATCTACTCAGGATAATAAACTAGGGGAGCGCTTGATATATTTTTTGGTATGAGAATGATAATAGGTTTAATTGAAGTGAGAATGAGTTTAACGATAACATATGGGTACGAGTTAATATAAATTCGAACCCACATGTGTTTAATTTATTTATGTATCTAAACTATTAAACTAAGATATGAACTTTTTACTATCTATAATAAAGATTTTTTTTTTAAAATAAATAAATAAGTTTATAATATAAATAATTTTAATAATTTGAATTAAAAGTTAAATAATATATTTTACTATTTAATTAAAAATCTGGACCTTTAAATAATTTTAATGTGCGTGATTGCTGGTAAATCAATTGTCAAAAAATAAAATAAAATAAAATAAACTTAGTTCATTTTAGATTCAATTTAATTTGAATAAATGCATTCACATTCTCCGACCGGTAATTTATTAGCATTAATTACTTTCCATTTTTCTCAGAATTGACGGCATTATTTTTCTTTGTTTTGTTGTAACAATTTATCTTGATTTATTCACACACGATCCTTCTTCTTATTTTTTTTATACATATAGAAAATATCTAAAGCTGACTTAAAAATTGTTTTTTTAAATATTATTTTTATTATGTAAGATCTCTTTAAAAACTCAAAAAGTGGAGACCAGTCGAGAGGAGAAAGAGACGAGGAAGAAAAGAATACGAATCAGGGCGCGCTTGGCACCGACGGTGAAATGGGCCAGTGCTATGCCAAGAACATCGCCGTCGCCGTGGAGGGGGATGCCGACGGCCGATGCGATGCCTATCGATCTTCGACCCCTATACCGGCAACCGCCGCCACCGTCGCCGCCGCCTCGTCCCCGGCCCCAGTAACCAACGCCGTGACTCCTGCCAGATCTTCCTCGGGTAGCCCCTGGCCGAGTCCTTACCCACGGAGCGCGGCCGGTAGCCCTCTTCCGTCCGGGATCGCGCCGTCCCCGGCTCGGTCCACGCCGCGGAGGTTCTTCCGCCGCCCGCCGTCTCCCGCGAAGCACATTAAGGCGTCCCTAGCTAAGCGATTCGGCCGGAAGAAGCCCAGCGACGCTTCAATCCCCGAGGACGGCGCCGGCGACGGATCCGCTGGAGGGGAAGCGGAAGCGGAGCGGCAGCTGGACAAGAGCTTCGGCTACGAGAAAAACTTAGAGGCGAAGTACGAGATAGGGAAGGAGGTGGGCAAGGGGCATTTTGGGAATACATGCTTGGCGACGGCAAAGAAGGGAGAGCTCAAGGGTCAGCTTGTCGCCGTCAAGATCATCTCTAAAGTTAAGGTGCGGTGGTATGTCAAAGAAAGACTTTTTAGTTCCATAATTTTCCGTAGTCTTAGACTTTGCTTCATTTCTCAATATTGTCCTAAAGAATTCATTTCCGTTCCTTCAATCGAATGCCTGATCTGGCTACATGAATTAGCTTTTGTCGATTGTCAGTCGGTATTAAAATTGTAGTTTTCACGGGTTAGCTGTGTGGGTATGTGCTATGCAACTTTCCATGATCGGTGTCAGTATTAACAAAACCTTAATGGCGTACAGTTGTCTCAAGATTAGTTTGGAATGATATACTGTCCTCTGTACTATGGAGGCTTATATTGTCTTGTTGATTTTAGATCCTTGTAGACAGTAAACAACTGGCCATTCTTAATTGTTAGATATCACAAGAAAAAGGACTATAGCCCCAGTCTATACAAATCTAACCTTTACCTCCTTTTTGTAAGCACATGCAGTATGCGCTAATGCTACATTATTCGTTTGCTTATTTCTGTATTAGTTCATGCAATAAATATGACAGATATGCTAAGTTTTGGCTTACTAGAATCATAAATCATGCACTAACTACAGATGTTGTTAACAAGTCACGCAAATTTAGATTTGTGTGAGACTGATCCGTTTCAGAACCCAACAATTAACACATTGTCGCATTGTTCATATCATTGACCAAACATGCAAAACATGGTTATTTTCTACCAATATTGAAACTTGATCAATGAGAATACAACTGAATTGCAAAATCGATACCCTCAAATTAGTTGATTATTTGGTTTCATTTGGCATCTCTTCTGGCTTCAGGATGAAAAATTAGGAGCGAGTTATTAATTAGCTTGTTGTTATTTAGCTGGAGAAGCAACAACCAGTAGCAATTTTCTTCTAGCTACAAGATCCTTTTTACTGTGGATTCCTCAATCTACTGTGGCTTTAGACGCGCGTGCGCCCGACCTTGCTCCAAAAGTTCATTGATTTGTTCTGTCTTTTATCCTTGTGCTATTAATTTGTTTGCTATGGGCTCTTGCCATACCTTCTACATGTCGACGTGGTCTGTATTTATAGATGTAAAATAGCTGTACCTTGTCATTGTGTTATTATTCTTCAATACTTCTGTACCACTATCTTTTGCAGATGACAACAGCAATAGCAATTGAAGATGTTCGTAGGGAAGTGAAAATCTTGAAATTTCTATCTGGGCATGCTAATCTGGTCAAGTTTTATGAAGCATATGAGGATGACCTTAATGTCTATATAATCATGGAGTACGTACTTTTTCTTTTCTTTTGAGAAAAAAATAGTTGGTAGGTTGTCTCTGCATTTTTGGATTTATATTTTTTTATAACATGAGCATCAAGGTTCTGAATGGTAAATGGTTTAAGCAGAATAAAAAGTTTGTAGTTCTGACATTTCATGAAGGTTGGGAACTATCTGTACAAGAATTATTTGACTATCGACATATCTGGAGATTTATTTTGTGAATGATTTGGTACAATATTAGATTTTTTGTTTCAACATGAAAATCTCATCTCATTGTTGTTATTGCCTTCTGCTAGATTGTGTGGAGGAGGAGAATTGTTGGATAGAATCCTGTCCAAGTGAGTTTTTGACATTAGATGCCCATATATGGAATATGAAATTTTTATTTATATATATTGTATTTTGTTACAGAGGTGGAAAGTACAAGGAGAAAGATGCAAAAGTAATTGTCATACAAATTTTAAGTGTAATTGCCTTTTGTCATCTTCAAGGAGTTGTGCATCGCGATCTTAAGCCAGAGGTATGCTTCATGGCCTATTTTGTATCCATCGGAGACTGCTATCTAATGAAGTTGCTCTGTGTAGTTCTGAATTTTTAAATGTTGTCAGGTTGCTAACATCATTTGATTTTGCAGAATTTTCTGTTTACTACAAAGGATGAAAATGCACCTATGAAGATAATTGATTTTGGACTTTCTGATTTCATCAGACCAGGTGCTTTACTGGTTGAATTTCAGTATTTAAATGCTTTAATTGAGACCATATATTGATACTTCTAATTCATAGCATGTCTAAGTTTTTCAGTCATTTTTTTTATCGTAATACATCTACTGTTCTGAACAAATGTCACATTGATGGTAATTAATTGATCCTTTTTTTATTTAACTTTTTTGACTTTCAGTTCATAATTAGTTGATTTGTGTGGCATGTTTTTCTAAATTCTTATGTTACTTTCCAAATGTGATCAATACAGCTCTTGAGAGATGGAAATAGCATGGCATTCTGAATATTCATATAATAAATTGTTTTTTTTATCTTCATTACTTTTATTTAACATTTGACTATTTGGTCGCTTGATTTTCTTTCCTTTATAGATATGTAAAATAAATCACATGCATATCATATGCATTTCATACATATTTTACAACAAAAATAAGTTTATGTCAACAATTTTCTCACGTCAATGTCCTGCATATTTTGTGACTAAACTCCTATTGTTACTCACTTATCAATTTTAGCATGCATCTATTATCCTCACTATAAGTCTGCATGTTTTGGACCAGATATTGCTTGTATTTCTTATTTTTTGCTTGTGGTTGTTCGTTTTTCTGGGTAGAGTGTTATTAACTGTGGTGTTTTTTCAGATGAAAGACTAAATGATATTGTAGGTAGTGCATACTATGTTGCACCTGAAGTTCTACATAGATCATACAACACAGAAGCAGACATGTGGAGCATTGGTGTCATAACATATATACTATTGTGTGGCAGTAGACCCTTCTGGGCACAGACTGAATCTGGAATTTTCCGTGCTGTACTGAGAGCTGATCCTAATTTTGAAGAATTACCTTGGCCTGCAGTATCTTTGGAAGCCAAAGATTTTGTTAGAAGGCTGCTAAATAAGGATTATAGGAAAAGAATGTCTGCTGCAAAAGCTCTATGTATGTGTTCCATTTTCTATGGGTTAGTTTATCTCACCAAGTAATTGCAATCTGATTTGTTTAGCTTTATGAAGGACATTTGGTTACCTATTAGGAGTTATATATGTTCTTATATTAAGTACTATATGAGAGAAGTTTTTAGCTGAGATATATTCTATGACATCCTCAAACCCTGTTCGTTATAAAATTTAATAATCAATTATGTGATAGTAGCTCATCCTTGGTTGCGAAATGAGCATCGTCAGACACCTTTGGACATACAAATCTACAAGTCAGTCAAGTCCCATCTCCGCACAACAACTTTTAGACGTGCTGCCCTGAAGGTTTGGTTTTCTTTGTGTCTAGTTTCATTATTTGGATTTGTGCTTGTTAGTTATCTGCATCAGTTATATATTATCCTTCAAATCTTAATCTTTGTGAAATTATCTCGCATTCCATAAACGTTATTAGTTTTTATGCTGAATTGGCTAACAACTTGTGCTTTATCAGTGCCGATATAACACCTCTTTATCAGTGCCGATATAACAGTATATGTGTGAAAGATGATTTTATGATTATTATGATTATTTCTTCTAAGTAGATCAATGGTTGACGAGTTGAAGGGTTATGTTGAGAACAACATATAATTCAATTCAAGCAATGAATAATCTTGCTTTTCATTGGTTCCTGGTTAGCTGTCCATATATTTGTAGGGGAGTATTGCGAAGCAGAGTTTTTTTTAAAAATAATCCTGTTTTTATCTGTTTTTCAAGGTAGTAATTACACCAAACTCTTTCTACTTTCTAAAGTTTTTAAAAGCATATGTTGTTGCGCCCCCACAGTCAATCTACCAACTAGTAATTGTAATGCAGACACATCTAATATTCACAAAACAACTAATAAACTATGCATGGATGGTTGAAACACTATGATCTAAGTTGAACACTGTCGTAGATCCTCCGACAATAATATATTATTTGTGAATATAACAGTTTCTACTTGATCTACTAAGCACGTATTATTAAGCTTTCTTGTCCAAGCATTGTGATAACCTAACTATAACACATTGTTACCTAGTTTCTACCTTCATGCTTCATAAATAATTTTACGTAGAAACCAGTCACTCTGATGGTCTCAGCATATTGGTTAATGTGATTATATATTTTATACCAAGTTTCATTATGAGTTTCTCTCTTTAATATTTTTTGTAATCTCATTCACTATTCAAGTAGTCAAAGAAGACATATAAAGTCAATTCAATTTTAATCAACTTTACTGTCAATATTTTCTTGGTGATTACCACCTCTACAAGTGGAAATAACTTATAGGATAATTTTAAATTTTTGTTGGCATTTGAAAATGAGACTGTTGTGTCCTAGTGCTATGATTGTGGTTGCCTAGTTCATTTTCCATTTTACATTTTTCTTGATGGTATTGGACATGCTTTTTCGTTCCCTGTTTGATTAACCATGCTTAACCACAGACTGAAGATGATTCTTGTACTATATCAATCTCTGAAATATTAAAAAAAAAGACGTCTGTATAAACATCCAACTCAAATATTGTTTAACCACAGTTTTTGAGTAGTAATATATCTCACTTAAATGCCTCATTGATTTCTTCTCCTACAGGCTTTGTCAAATGCTCTAACAGAGGATGAGCTCATCTACATAAGATCCCAATTTAATTTATTGCAGCCAAATAATGATGGTTGCGTTTCTATTGAGAATTTTAGAATGGTGAGTTCTTTGATTCACATTATTTAAAAATTCCTTGATTTTTATTAGGAATTGAGCCAAACATCCTTTCTTGGTTAGGAATGCATTGTTGGTTCCTTGACCTCCAAATAGCCAACGTCCTGCTTGCATGTCGCAATACACACATTTGTCAACAAAGTTGCAGTACTAAAACACTTTGAATGGGGTGGTCCGGAACATACACAACTGTTACAAACCACTACCCATCAGTCTAAACCATATGTATCTTCTTCTCACAGTCTATAGAAAGACTGCAATAGCTACAACCCAAAGATAAAACAATGCAAATATTCTTCTCCTCTTTGCTGCACTCTGAGTTTCTACTTCTGTGAGTTTTGAGAATTGTTGAGTAGCACAAAATTGAGCAATTTTAAGATAGCCATTGTATCCTGATGGATAAGATTTTGAGAAGCTGTACAGAATTATAGGAAATTTCTATCCTTAACACCCCGTTTGGAAAGTTTTTAAGTAATGGAATTGAATTGAGTTCCATCAGAAATTGAATTCAATTCTTATATTTGAAATGAGTTAGTAAATAACAGAATTAAATTGAATTCCTTGATTTGAAATCTATCAGAATTGAATTCAATTCTTATATTTTTACCATTTTGCCCTTCATCAATAAAACTTAATATGTACATGGAAGATTATTTAGTAATTTCAACTTTTCAAATGAATTCCCTTCACAAATCAGACCTAAGGTCTGGTTTCTTTTGAAGAGTTGGAATGTAATTGAATTTCAATTCCTAACCAATTCTTTGCTAAAAAGTTGTTCCAAAGGATGAAATTGAATTCCAATTTGAAAAAACTTCAATTCCAAAAAAATTCAATTCCAACCCTTTCCGGTTTTAAGAGATCTTAAAAATTCCAAGTCTATACATTCTTGTGGTAATTCGTAATGCATCTTCTTCATTTCATACAACATTGTAATGATAATTGTAAGAATTTGGTTAAATTAACATGTCAACAGGTTTAAAATCATCCAAATGAATTTAGTGTAATTACTATCTTTAAAGTAATCCGCCTTCTTGTGCCCGACATGATGTGAACTCCTCACTGATATCTTTGTTTTCTGGCTTTACTAAGACCATGCAAATTGATTTTTTTTTTTGCCAACTATTTCATCAATTCAACCAGGCACTTTGGCAGAATGCTACCGATGCTATGAAGGTGTCCAAGGTTCCTGATATATTAAATGCAGTAAGTCGTTTATTTTAGAGATATTCTTACTATGTGAAAACTTTATTTTTCTATTCTTATCTTAGAATGCTTCTTTATTCACTTAACCTGTCTTCAATCCTCATGATTTATCACGGAAAGCTTACTCTTTTTTTCTGTAAATATTTTGTCAAATGGATATTTACTTCGGATTGCTTCTGACCTTTTACACTTTCCTTTTTTAGATTTTAAAGCATCTCCTGTACCAGTTAACATACTTGTATGGCAAATGTGTCAAGGTAAACACTAAGTATCAACTAAGGTTGAAATGTGGATAGCAATATAGTATTTGCTCTATTCTAGAGTATTTGGAGAAAACGAAACTTAAATTTTAGGAAATAAGAACACTCAAGGCATTCACCACTCCATTTAATTATGTTAAGTTCAGGAGCCAGTTCATTCTTTCTATTGTTTTCTTGCACTTAATGACAAACAACGGTTGCAATCATCAAAGATCTTGAGAATGGAAAATGGCGAAGTAAGCTATAGCTGTAAAGTGCAAGGCTTATTGATTCTATTGAAACTTGATTCCTCATAGGCTCATAGGGCATGTTTGGTTCAGAGTTATTGTTTAAAGTGCAAGATATGTTTTCCTCATATCCAAGGTTAACAACAAAAACCTTGTTTGGTTTAGGCAATCGACGATTCCCAAGTCATGATGCATGTTTGACACGTTAGCAATTTGGGCATGCAACCTGAAATTGGAAAACCTCGGAAAGTGGTGGTTTTCCTTGATTCCGGGATTAAGAAATTTTTTTGACAAAATTACCTCCTAATATTTACCCATTAAGATAAAAATAACCCTACAAATCAATCAAATATCAATCTGTCACTCAAAAATCTGTATAATTAATATATTATATTATATTTTTATTTTTATTTATATAATTTATTAATAATAATAATATATTATTATTATTATTATTTTATTTTTAATAAATTAAACAAATATTAATTTGCAAAAATGTCTAGGGTTAAACCAGGGGTAATACAGTAAATGTTAAACTAAGTCATACACTAAAACCTTCAAACAAACAAGTTTTGATTGCATTACGTAGATTTGAACTAAACAACATTAGATTATGTTTTATTCCTCGTAACCTTGGTTATGTGATTACCAAGTAATCACATAACCAAGGTGATATATGATAATTTGAACCAAATACACCCATAAAGTCATAGCAGTTCCGTTTGACAGTGAGTTGCGTTTGACAAAATAATATTTGGTAATCACATAACCAAGGTGATATGTGATAATTTGAACCAAACGCACCCATAGTCATAGCAGTCCCGTTTGACAGTGAGTTATGTTTGACAAAATAATATTGTCTTGATGACACCATGAAAAGCTAGATGAGTAAACTCGTATTATTACCTGCAAATCTACAGACATAAATTGGTGCGATAATGTACTAAGCATACACGTTTTGTTCAGTGAGAGAATCTAGTATCCGTAGTATTAAAGCAAATTTTACATTTCTTAATAATATTTCTAATCTTTTGTAGTCTCTTTTTTGGTATTATAGGTTCCCTCCTGTCATATCCTAAAACTTCAAATATTGTTATATTATGTTAACTCTAGGCTTGTAGAAACATAGTTGCCAAATACATTTTAGTCCTTGAAACCTTTTCAGTTTAATCCGAATGCCACAGTTAGTTTTGTTCTGCTCGAATTGAGACTACAAGACCATCACGAACATGAGCAAGTCATGGGCCGTGACTATTTGACAAGTGACATGAATCTTATCCTAATGTTCGAGCTCTTTCTGTCTAATAAAACTTTATTTTGGGAGCTAAATTGATGTGTGCCAAACTTAAATTGGTAATTCCTGGTGTCATGGATATCTCAGTTGGAGCCGCTATCATACAGAAGGATGAACTTTGAAGAGTTTTGTGTTGCAACGATCAACCCTTATCAACTCGAGGCTTTGAAAGAATGGGAACAAATCGCCACCAGGGCATTCCAGTACTTCGAGGAAGAAGGCAATCGAGTCATCTCTATCGAAGAACTAGCGCAGGTACATTGCTTCAATAGACCGATCTCGTACAAGATGAAGTTCTCTTTCGGTACGTAAACAACTTTACATGCAACTTTGTAGGAGATGAACCTTGCCCCTGCTGCTTACTCTATGATGCGCGACTGGATCCGACCTGCTGATGGCAAACTCAGCTTCCTCGGGTTCACCAAACTTTTGCACGGCGTGACGATACGTAGCTCCAGACCAAGAAACCACCATTAGATTTTAACAATGGAATTGTTCTAATTTGTTTTCATTCTTGCCATTCCCTTTTCTTCTATTATTTAGTTTTCTTTTGTAGAGCATTGGTGTACAAAACGAATGTTATATTAAGTCCCAAATATTTGGATTTCCCAATACTTGTTTCGATTCACATAATTTAGAAGCAAACAGAGGAAAACTACTTCCATAACCAACACATAATTCAAGTAGATGTAGTAAACATCGAATAATGAACTTCGATAACTAAGCTATATCATATTAATTAGGAGCCAATGCAATATAATTAAAAGCCACCAACCACTTAAGATTAAATATACATACTCATAATGATTGATTTCCATTAATTAAATATGGTCCTTGTCTTCAAGCACAGCTGTATCTTCTCTACCTGGAGACATCTAAGATTCTATCGTTATTATACTGTAGGAATTTATTGTCCGTAGTTGTATTTGTTAATCAAACACACATTACTGCTCTGGTTGTAACGCGACAAGAGGCGGCGGCAGCAACAACAGCAACAACCCAACGACATATTAATTAAAAGCTTCTGCTTAATCATATCATTATAACCTTTAAAGCCAGAGGATTGGAACTCATTCTTGTTTATCAATTTGTAGAGAAGTGAAAAGAAATGCCATGTCTGATTATGACAATGCATGATTAGGGTGGAGAAAGTTGGTGGCAATAAAAGATTAACTAGCCTAACAAGACAAACTGGATAATAAAACCAAGCACAAATAGGAGCAAAACCATGTGCACCCAAAATAATTGTTCCATTGACTTCATATTTATCAGACTTGTGTGCATGCCTTGTTCCTCCCTTATCAGTATCCACCAAAGGCACAATTTATTTATTAGTTTACAAAATAGATAATTTTGTTTTTCAGGGTTAATTATTGCTCACAGTGATCTGAAATTATTAGGTGAAGATGAATGAAAGTAAATGGCACTTCTCATTGTTTTGCATTTTGTTTTCCTTCTTTGTTAATTGAAGATTAAAGTAGTTAACTCAATTTGCTTTATTGCTGTCTTAGTAAGGTTATAACAAAATGTCTCAAGTCTCTAAGTCTTTATGTGTTTGCCTAAGTTCTCCATGATTAATTTCACATGCATATCAAACATGATAATGAGTAGCACATAAGTTTAGATCTCACTCCAATGGCCTCGTAAACACTTTTTTCAATTTCTCATATGCAAATATAGCATCAATAATGATTGATCGACAATGAGATTGGTCATTCGGCTAATCACGACAACAAGGAGGGGATAACTTAGCTGGTAGATGCATACAAGACAAAGGGCTAAAGGACGAGATGAAAAGATTTGGTATGTCCGATTAAGGAGTGATATGATCTCGTGTTGTATTCGACAAAGCACGAGACTAGATAGGAAAAAGGCACTTGAAGTCGAATGTGTCACATTTCACTTCCAAAGCCCAACTCTTATCTTCTTCCTTTTGGTGTGTCTCTTGTCTAGCTAGATATAATTAACTAGGTTGTAGATGCAATGTTACAATCAAGTAACCTCAAAATGACTAACATAACCTAAAACTTTCTATTCTCTATTTCATAGTCCGATTCAGCTCGACTCATTGAGAAATAGACATATAGCTAGCTTAGGCCATGCCAAGTCGAGCCGAGTTGCGAGTATTCCCAGCTAGTAGAGGAAATGAATTGAGTAGAGACATTCTGTTAGTAAGAGATTAATGAAGCTCCAAGAGCCTCTCAACCTCATAACTCCATATCTACACAATCTCTTGGCTCTAGGAATCCAAGAAGTGAACAAGAAAAGTAGACATGGCATTTACTTTGCACCATTGAATTAATGAGATCCAGGTGATGTATACCAGTCACTCAAACAGATACATTAAATACTTTATGAACAAAATTAATTGGAATTTTTTTTTTAGAATTATTTAGAGGGAAACATGAAAAGACACAGTTGTAGAGTTGGAGCGTGAGATATAGAACACATTTCAGTTTCCCCTTTTTCTTTAACTTATATATATATATATATATATATTGAAAAATAAATAAAAGGTGAGGTTGAGTGAAATAAAATGTGGAGGACCAATTTTTTTTATTGAATTTAAAATTTATTTGTGTTGTATTTATTCAACAAACTGCGGAGAAGCTTTTTTATTTTTCTTCTTCTGGTCTCTCTCTGTCTTCGTTTCTCTCGGTTCTCTCCTCCCAACCTGCGGCTTTTCTTTGCCGGTGCGGTCGGCGCTCTCCCTCTGGGAGAGAGGGAGAGGGAGAGAGAGAGCGAGAAGGGATACTTGAAGTTGAGTGGCTGCTCTGCGTGGGAGAGATGGCGGTTCGAGAGGGAAAGGAGCAGGACCCCCGCATTCCGCGCATCGCCTCCTCCATCCGCGTGGTTCCTGACTTCCCTAAGAAAGGTCGCGCCTTTCCCTTGCGTTTTTGTAGTCCGACGCATGTTTGTGCATCCGTCTTAGTTTTCGCGGTTGAAGTTTCGGGTTTTTCATCCTTCAAGATTGAATTTTTATTTCTCCGCTTTCTGGAGCGGAAAGCATCCTCACTCTTTTTGCTTCTTCGACGTCAAATTCGAACCCAAAAAAAAAAAAGTGATTTTTTTACCACTTCGAGGCGTAGGTGGTTAAAAATTGGCCGCTCCATTCATCTACAATATAATAATGTATGTGACTAGGGATTATGTTCCAAGACATCACCACGTTGCTGCTCGATCCGAAAGCGTTCAAGGACACGGTCGATTTGTTCGTGGAGCGGTACACCGGGAGGGACATCTCCGTCGTCGCCGGTGAGTTCTTCCGTCTCAATGCCTCCACCACACACACAAATACACACAATGTTGTTTTCTTCGTCTCTTTTTTGACGCATTAGTCTTTTGTTCGTTTCCTCCCTCCGCATTAATGCTCGTTGCCCATCAATATCGTGAGCAATGTCGGTTGTGGGGCCTCCTTTTTTTTCTTCCTCTTTAGACTTTTTGCCCTTTTTCCTCCTTAAAAATCGAGCATCAATTTCCATGGAGCCAAAACAAAAAAAAAAAAAAAAAAAGGTTCATTTTTGGGCAGTGGTGAGGCGCCTGTATGTGACTTCGACGTGCCTGAAACTGACCATGTTACAGTGGGCCAGCGGCGGGCAGCGGATGGCGCCCTGCCGCGCTCATGGTTTCTTTCTGTTTGCCGAATCTGTGCTGGTTTGTGGAGGTGGAGTCAGGCCTGCTTCCGCTGACGCTGACCTCGCCCCTTGGTCCCCCACTCCGACGTAAACGGGTGAAAGCTTTTCCAACTGTTAGATGGGTCTACTAATTCTATTTTTATGTTGCCCGTTCCTTTCCTTATCTGTATAGATTTGGTAGGTATGATTGCGATCCAACAGCATTTGGGATAGAGTATTGAGCTTGAAACTGCAGCCCTTGGATGTGGGAATATAGTTGTCTTTGCCATTTGCTGTCCTCGGATGGTAAAGCATTGGTGATCTTCTACTGGATATTGTTCCTAGATTGTGAAACAGAATCTAATATGACAGGGAGCAAAACCAGTACTAAAATCTTTAAGGACGGATTCTGTGGTCATATATTAGGATGGTGTGTCTTGCATTTGCGTTGAGGTTTCTTGCTTAGCTGAAAAAAATAAATTTCCATCATGAAGTTTTACCAAATGAAATTTAGAATAAGTGTTACCGTGGTTAGCTGATTGCATCAAATTTAGTTCATTTAGATTTGATGGTTTTATTTGTCTCCTTAGTCTCCAATTCTTATTTAAATATTCATCTTAAAGTTGTATTATAGTGTTCTCTGTGTCAGATGGCAAGTGATCTCAAATTTTCATTGAAGCAATTAGTGTAGTTTCTTTTTCACAAGTATATGTTTTCAAAAATTCCAAATTTCTCTTTATTATTACTACTTCTCGGTGTAGTTAGAGGTTTCTATTAGGGTAACCGTGATAAAGTAATTCAACAATAACCACAACAAAACTATTAGTATATCACTGCTGTGGTATTGCCTTGAATATATTGTATAGTGTTAGGACAAAATAATATTCATTTCTGTTGCTGATCAGGCTCTTATGCTAAACGTGCATTCTTGTGTATATTTCGGCTCATTCAATGAGCAGCATCCATTGGAAATTATAATTATACTGATTAGATAGCCAAACATCTGTAATCTATTTCTGGACATGCAAAATTGGACCTTAGAGAACGGATCACGAGATCAAGTCTTCCATATTCTTTATATTGAAAAAATCACGATTCTACAGTGTCCACCCTCCAATTTTCAAGTCGTTTAACAAAACTTGGATATTTAACTAAAGGACAATGGATGATATGGCGATGACAATTTAAGATATTATCCTTTTTTCTTAGAATGTTTGACCAAAAATATATTTACCAGCTGCATTTTTCCAACTCTTTGGTTTGCTTTGAAAAAAAAAGCACCTCTGTTCTGTAGACATTTACAAAATGTTTATTCTGAGAGGTAAGGTTGTAAAGATTTTGGTTACTTGGTTATGATTTCATTGGTTATGATTTCATTTAAATGTTAGGCTGGAGTTACATCTCTTGTGAATGAAGTGCTGTCAACTGTATTTTTGTTCCTTTTTCTCGTCATCTTATGTTAATTATAGAGCATTAGGTCGATTATAGCTCATCTGACACATTTATGTATATTTTATTCTCTATCCCTTGGCAAAAAAAAAAGTTGTGAACCAGTCTGAATCAGGAATTTTAATGGTGTCTAGATATACTAGTTGTGCTGTTTTATGGTTAACAAGAGTCTAGCTCTAATGATTCCATGATTCAAAGGAAAGGCATGTCAATTATGGCCATGAATAATATTTTGAATGGATTTTTGCAAATTTTCTTGTTGAGCAAAAGTTTTGTGAATCTTCATCTTACTCATTTTATAACATATTTGGTTTGTTTGAATATTTCCAGTTATTCTAGATCTGAAAATCTTTGTTTTAGATATTTATATTTTCTAAAGCTATATAGTATCAGCAATCTATGTAGTTTTGAAGTGAATTTAATATGCCTTTTTCCCTAACATGACAGGAGTTGAGGCTAGAGGTTTCATATTTGGCCCTCCAATTGCTTTAGCTATAGGTGCAAAGTTTGTTCCGCTTAGAAAGCCAAAAAAATTGCCAGGTACTTTCAAGTTCAAACATTTTGAAAGTAAAAAAACATTCTTGAACTAAGATGGAGACATGTTTAGGGATATTTTTCTTTGTATATACTGACTTTTATTCGCACTTAATCCTATCAGTATGTTTTATTCAAATTCTGGAAATGAAGGTGTTACAACTAGCATACTACAGTATGTGCACTTTGTATGGTTCGATAAGTACTTGGATGGACACTAGCTAGTTGCTCTCAGCACCATCCATCTTCCTTCTTTTAATCCCTTAATGCTTGTTTTACCTGCACCAAAATCAGTTTGATGTCAATTTGTTTAAAAGTGGCCTGATGGCACTACAGTATGTGCCTCTGTACTAAAGTCATTCCAAGCACAAAGCACATCATGAATATCTAACTGTTAGCTCCTTCTTAACTCAGTTTGCGATCTAATGTATGATAGTAGGAATCTCTCTTAGAATATAGTTCATCCCTCACATTCCTTTTACTAAATGTGGATGGGTCTCGTCCGTTAAAGCTTAAATGAGTATCTATGGAACTCCTACCAATTGTCATCCAATCTCAAATTTTCAAGGGTATCATTTCCCAAAAAAGGTACTGTTCGGGCAGAACCAGTTACACGACAAAGAAAATTATTTGTTAGATTCATAGAGAATGTATTTGGAGCTATTATTGAGTTCACTGATGATTCTAGTAATGGCAATGCAACTACACTGTCCAGCATGCTAATATGTTAGTGGGCTGATGCATAAATGTGCTTGGGTAACTTGATGGTCCACATGCAGTAGAATAGGAATCTGATGGTTCTTGCTATAAACGAAGGTCTTTCTGTAAATGATGTGCATGTTAAGATGCACGATCTCCATTCCAAGGATTTGACACCGGGAGATGATGAAATTCATAAAATTGTAGTGAGTAGTAGTTCTTGGAAGAAAGTTTGGACAGATTAAGAAATGTTACCATTATAATTAACTTAGCATTGATACATTAGATATTTTAAGCATTTGTTCAACAAATGCCTTGGTATCATTTATTATCATTAAGATAGCATTCAAGTGAAATAGTATCCTTGTGTTAAAATTTCTAAAATATGCATTATTTTCTAATTTTAACACAGATTGGTATTTTATAGTTTATATCTTCTTTTACTGAACTGCTCTAGTCCTTGTACAAATGTGTAGGTGAAGTGATTTCCGAGAACTATGTACTTGAGTATGGGACTGATTGCCTTCAAATGCATGTCGGGGCAGTCCAACCGGGTGAACGTGCTCTAGTTGTTGATGATTTGGTTGCTACTGGTGGAACTCTTTGTGCTGCCATAAGCTTACTTGGTATGTGTGGAAAATTCTAAAGGGCTAGATTGCATGCTTAGTTTCAAAGGACAAAGAATCTGACTAAGAGATATTCTGAATTAAAACAAAGTTTAAAGCACACATTCACTAACTAATAGAGTTATCATCAGGATGTGTTACTAGTTCTTAATATCTCCCCTAAAACTAAAGTTCCTATCTATTGTTGACAACTGCTAGTGTTATGTCAAAATATGTCAGACAAGAATGCATTAGCATTATCCAGTTTCATCACTAAAAAGAAAAAAAGTCATTGAGCTTGAACATTGACATATGACTAGACTGCTAATCGATCCTTTGTAATGAAATCAATACTAATTTGGTAAAAGAAGATTAATTTGAGACTAACGTTTGGTGACATAATGGATACTTTGTTGAAGCAGATGTTATTCCCAACTGATACTGTGGAATCTATTCAGATTCTACTCTTCTGAAGCATGAATATTGTTGTCAATTGAATGATGTTCAAGTCCTCTAAGCTTGTTCTATAGTCTTAAAAGGACTCAATAGGTGCATAGAATTCTGTTTATCTACTGTATAATATTTCTTTGTCAAGTTCAAACATCAAGTTTAATTTCCCTTGTTTTTATCCGATGCACCAATCTTCAATCTGTTCAATTCATTCTTCCCGCAGAGCGCGCTGGGGCAGAGGTGGTTGAATGTGCCTGTGTGATTGAACTTCCAGAACTCAAGGTTTGTGATACACACTAATTTTCATTTCTGCACACCTTTTAAACGAGTTATCTATATCGAGATATTAAGACACCACAAATCTTACTGTAAAGTTTTAAACATATCATTGAATCATCATACCTCATAACTAGAATTTGCAACTTGTTGTGCAGGGTCGCGAGAGGATAAATGGTAAAAATTTATATATACTCATGGAGTCACACTGATCGTTTAGCTGCTACGATCTGAGACTGTATATTTGAGGATTTCTTTCCAACTTCCATTACTTGTAGTAAAATTCGATTAGTTTAGCACGATACTGCTTGCCTTATGAATCATTTCTAGTTGAGGATTCTCAACTGTTGCAACTGAAATGTTTACTATCATACGATTCGATGCATCACATACCAAGTTTCTCATTGTCTTTGTTGCTTGCTTATTGTTAACATGAATATTTCAGTTTCTCAACTAAAAGTCAGCATTGACAAATGATTTTTTTTATTTGGAATGATTTTTCCCATAACACTACTACAACAACAATCAATGTTTATTCTACTAGGTGAGACCATCTATATGAATCTTTTTAAGCTATTAAGTTTTATTTCTTAATATATCATCATCTTTATTTAAATGCATTTTATTTTATTTTATTGTTGCTAACCAAGTCTTTTTTTTGTCTTCCTTGTTTGATATACGTGTTTGTCATAGTTTTACATTGTCTAACTGGAGCATTTATTAGTTGTCTAAATATATGTTTGTATCATCTTTAAGCTTTTCTCTCGGAGTTTTCTTAGATGTAATTTTGATTTTTTTCTCTAATGCT
>JBBPFQ010000075.1:1504781-1515908 GCA_037974815.1 Kaempferia elegans
TTGTCTTGCGGAGAAAGGATATAATCCTTGCCTCGACTTGACCTAACTCGGACTGAGTCTGAGTTCGGTCCACCTGCTTTGTGCTAATTCTGCTCCGAGATCAGATCCAACACCCTCCTCGACCAGTATGGGCAGTCGATTGGCCATTGTGCCTGGTCAGATGATGAGAGTCGCTCGGCTCTGACCACACCTACTCTCCTTGTCGCTTAGTGCAATGGTTGTCAGAAGATCAGCTGTCAGAAGATATACTTTGTACTCTTTGTAAGAAGGAAGCTTTCTAAAGCCTGTCATGTACGGAAATATATGCTCAATTAGGAAAAGATGTCAAAACGACATAAGAGAATGTCAGAAGGGTTTTCCCTTTTTACGAAACAACATTCGTGCAAGGTAACATCCTTGTATAAATAGAGATCTCTCACAACCCGCGGAGGTACGTATACGATTATAAGCACTCAAAAGCTCTCTTCATCACACTATTGATCTTCTACCATTGCACTGGCTTGAGAGTCGGAAGACTAGAGCCGATGACGTCTTCTCTGGCATGGTTGTTAACGCCTCCTAGCTTCTTCAAGTTGTTTCGTGGTGCACAGGATCGCGAAATCCCCAGGGCGCAACATCAGAGTCTTCACAGAGTTGACTCCCGTGACACCTTGATGTCACGTACCTTGGCGGTCATCTCCGTTCTCCGATAGGAACAAATTACACAATTGATTATTAGATTTCTTGAGTCTCTATCAAATTCAATAATTAATTAAGAATGGAATGGGAACAGACAAACCATGAATCATCTCATGAGTGTGTTGTGTATAAAGTAAACTTTACACAAGATCATCATTATACATCATCATGCTAAAAATCATGACCCCTCAACGATATGAGCATGATATAGTTGGATGACATAATAAAACACCTCCACGTAAATCCTTTGCCAGAGAAAGCAACATTAAACAGACAAGAAACAAAAAAAGAATACGTAAAATTTCATCATATTCTACATATGCTAGCATTAAACTCGTGTACGCATACGGGTCTTTATCTCAATTAGTACCATCAGTGTCTTTATCTCAATGCCACATCAATTAGCACCATCAAGAAATCATGCATATTAATTTGACGTGGTAGAAAATTAGAGAACTCTATTTTTTTCTTCATTTTTTCCCTACTAGCTTAGCTAGGGGCAATATTTTACTTCTCCTCTCCAATGAACCCTAAATTTGGAGATCATGAAATGAAACCATTTGCTCATTAATTAATTAATCAGCATAAGCTTATCTATCTATAATCACACGAATACAACCCCCTTCCACTGGCCCTTCCATGTACATACCTCATGACCTTTAACTGAAAAAGAAAGAATTCCTTTTGGCCGGCCTAACAGTCAATCTCCCTGGCTACTTTGCACTCTCATTTATACACACACAACAATATAATTAATGATGACAATACTGACACATTAACTAGCTATACCAACAATACTCTTAATTTATGTATAGTTCTACACAATATATGCATGTATCGATCGATCATTCAAAATCCGTAAGTATAGTTATGTTCCTTGTGTTGGTAGATGGTCTCGCCATTAGCAAAGCCTCGCTGTAAGCTCCCAAGTAACAGTCGCTGTAGTTTAGTGATTGTGGAGGAGGAGGAGGAGGAGGAGGGGCGGCTAATTGTGAGCCAAAAGTCGGATTCATGGAGCTCATCATCACCTGTACTTGTGGATAATTCCCATCTAATTCCAATTTCGAGTCAAAGACGTGATCATGAATTAGGAGGCTATTGGCCGATTCATGCATCAAGGAATAATCCACGAGACCAAGATCTCCATGTGGTAGCACTGCAGGGGCAGTAGCAGTACTGCTGCTGCATAATGATCTCTTCAACCCTGTGCACTTGTGGATGACCCTGCACACGACCCATTCCTCCACCTTTACAGATGATTTCGGGAGGTCATCATTGGAATGGTGGTGATTAATATTGCCTGCAGCTTCGAGCCTGAACTCATGCATGACCCAGTTGGTCTTGACTCCCTTGGGGGCTCTGCCCTTGTAGAACACGAGGGTCTTCTTCATGCCGACGACGGCGCCCTTATTGGCCTTGCTGACGATCTCCTTGTCTTTGCCCGTGGCCTTCCAGTATCCGGACTCCGTGGCTCTGTTCGTCCTCATCCCGGTCGGGTACTTCTTGTCCCTCTGGCAGAAGAAGTACATCGTCTCCACCTTCCCTCCCTGCATCTTCGCCTTGCCTGATTAACAATCAATTAACATATATTATATCATCAAATTACTGATAGCATATTAATTAATTAATTAATTATGCATACTTGGAAGTTGCCATGGCTCGCACTTGTTCAAATCCGCGTCGGCTATGGCTGTGGCGGTGAAGGTTGGATTGGAGATCTTTGGGACGAGGTAGTGAATGATGATCTCTAGATCCGTGGGGTGGAATCTGAAGCCCGGAGGGAGTAGTTCTATGCCCTGCGCCATGGCTGCAAGCCTGCAACTGAGAATTAAACCGATCGTCGACGGGAGGACGAGAGAGGGAGAGACAGAGGGGAATTAAAAGAGTCGATATATAGAGAATACGCGCAGCAATTAAGCTCAGAGATTTAGATACGTGCAGTGCAAGGAATTGAACAGGTGGGTGGTAATCAGGATAGCTCCGTCCATCCAATTCACTTTAATGCTCTTGTTACTGGTTTTATTGACCTCATTATTCTTGATGGAAGACTTACTTAAGAAGCTAAAAAGATGTCAAATATAATTTCAGGAACCAGGAATAGTTATTATATGTTTATAGATAAGTATATGAGGAATTATTAATGGCTAAGGATAAATGAAACTATAATTAAGACGTACGTAACCTCAACCCCGCGGATAATTAATGACAATTTGAAGATGACCCACAGTTTTGGTCAAAAATTTGTAACTTTTCTACGTAAAATATTAGTAATAATTATTTTATGGAACTTCGTCGATAGACGTGAAAGACTGGTTCTGCTTTGTTCATGCGGTTACCTTAATTCGATGCCATGTGCGAAAGACATGAAAGAGAATCCTTATGAACTTTCTTTCTGTTTCCTCTGTTTTAATTTAAGATGTGAAATTATGGCTCTCTCTATATATATATATTAATTGGTTAACATAATGTTAAATCGGATATTAATGGGAACTTCTTTTGTTAAAAAAATTACCACGATGCACTGGGTGGATAAAGGAATTAAGGTTTTCCTTAGGACTTGTGATTCCTAAGAGCAAATAGAGAAATTGAATAGAGAAAATGATAAACCTTAAATATGATCTAGTTTTAATATACAGCATGACATAACAATATTAAAATTATATATATCCTAAACAACGATGTAGCCTAAATGCAATGGAAGAACTTATTGGATTCAAAAGAAATTTAGATATTTCCATAATGATATAATATTGTCCACTTTTGACCTAAGCTCTCATGATTTTGCTCTTAGTTATATCGAAAAGACCTCATACTAATGGAGATATCGTTCTCTTATAAACTCATAATTTTTCTCCTGTGTTTTCAATGTGAGACTGTGTTTGCAAACCTTACAACCCCAACAACCCCCCACAAACAAAGTACCACAGCCTCCCTCAAATGGAAAGTTTATCCGTTTGACATTCGATTCTCGATCCACCAGGACTTTTGCCCCTCGGTCCAACAGCCATGGGAGCCCCTATTGCATGTCATTCGATTCTCGATCCACCAGGACTTTTGCCTTTGTTCAAGGTTAATATTTTATTTACTTGGTTCAATTGGATCATGACTCTTATGCATAGTCGGAGGTTAGTCCAGAAGTCCTTCTGGACGTCCGGACTCTGATACCAATTGTTAGGTCCAAAAAATTTTTAAATATCTCCATAATGACATAATATTGTCCACTTTAAGTCTAAACCCTCATGATTTTACTGTTGAACTATACCCAGAAGATTTCATAACAATAGATATATCTTTCTCTTATAAACATATGATCTTTCTCATGTATTTTCAATGTGGGATTATATTTGTAACCTCCCCTGCTCACCGTACAAATCAAATCGAGGAGGAGGCATCGATGAATACCTACCCCTACTGACCATATATCCAAATCCAACAGGGGAGGTTCTGATCAAAGAGGAGGCATTGACGAATACCTCCTTCGTTCTCTATCCAAATCCACCGGGGAGGTTATTGTCGAGATCGAGGAGGAGACATCGACGATAATGTTGTGGTTATAGGATTGATAACCATAGGGCAAGCTCTGTGCAATACTTTATTTACCATTAGTGTATCTCATTGTTTTCTTAGGATTTTGAAAATATTCTCAATACTCTTATTTGAATTAGGGTAAGTCCCTCGAAGGATGTTCTGATCGAGGAGGTATCCATCCAAATCCAGCAGGAAAGGTTCTTATCGAGGAGGAGGCATCGACGAATACTTCTCCGGTTGGCCATCCAAATCCATCAACGGATACCTCCTCTACTGACCATCCAATAGGGGAGGTTCTTGTTGAGATCGAGGAGGCATTGGCGAATACCTCCTCTACTGACCATCTAAATTCTACGGGGTGGTTCTTGTCGAGATCAAGGAGGTGAATACCTTTGGCTCGATCTCACCTGAACAACAGGTGTGATTCCTCACACACTATTATTTAAATTTTTATAATTGCACTTATCTTTTAAAAATAGAATGAAATAAGACTTAGATGGGAATAGTTGCAAAATTGAAAATTGAAATCAATGCTTTAAAGCAAAGCTTCCTATCTAAAAAAAAAATAGAGGAAGTAATATATATTTTAATTATAGAATTTTTTATAATTTGAATAATTATTTATTTATCTTGTTAATAATAACACTATTTTTTAGGCAAAGATAATGAAAGAGTACGAACTTGCAAGCAAATATTTGTTTTGCTATTTTTACTAGGTTTTTTCACTTTCCTTGCTTTTATGTGGTGATAGGATGTTATAGTAATCATAGATAGAAAAAGTGGATCTTCTGTAAAGACAATTTGTTGTTGAATTTGCATGATATGTTAGTGCTTGGACATAGGCGTGAGTCAAACTTCTATTAAATTGAATTAATTGAATTAATTAAATTTCAAAATTTAATTTGATTATTTTAAAATTTTATTTTTTAAAAAATAGTTATATCAATTAATTTGGTTCCGATTTTAAAATCTCTTATACGATTAAACTGAATAAATCAAAATAAAAAAGTAATCGATAAATTCCTAAATAATTGAACTTATAAATTTTTAAATAATCGATATATTTTATAAGTTCGGTTTGTTGAATTTTTATTAAAAAATTTGGTTGATTTAGTTAATTTGGAAAAAAAATATATATTTAATTTTGATTAATTCAGGGGGCGCTTGGTATATATTTGAGAATAGGAATGATAATGTGTTTGATTGATGGGGAAATGTGTTTAGCGATAACCTAGGAGGTGTGGGTTATGAAATTGGGGGTATGAAACTCATACATGGATTCTTATTCCCATCTACCAATTATCAAGAATAAGAATTAAACATATTTTATTCTCATTCTAACCTCCTAAATCTACCTACTAAGCACCCCTCAATTTAATTTTAATCAAATACTTAGCGTAATGAGTTATGTACTTATATAGTCGCTCCTCTTTGGCACCTGAAATTCTAGATTAGTCTTCATGGATTGGATGAAAATTTAAACTACCGAGGTAGAAAACGAATTTAACGAAAGTAAATTATTATTATTATTATTTTTTATGCATTAAAGTCGATGGAAAGTTATTTTTGGTGTTCGGTGAAGTGTCACATGGAATAAAGAATATCCTAACACGTGGAGTTAACCCCCAAACTACATTTCAACCTAAAAACCATTTTATTTTTTAAATAAAATTATTAATAGATATCTTAATTTTTTATGCAATGATTTTTTAAGTTTCTAAAATTTTTTATCTGTTTAATTTTTAAGCGATTATTAGACAATTACATAATTAAGATTATGAGAAATAAATTATAACCTTGTTTGGTTCAACATTATCAAAATTAAATAATATAAATTTAGATAGATAATCAAAATTACTTTATTCAACCAAACATGTCCAACTATTGAGATAAATATTCAGTTATGATTATGGTATATTACTTTATTTTCTTTCTGGAATGAGTATTGTCCAAAATGGGTCAAATTCAGTCCATAATTTATGTACTTTTTATTTCATAGATCTGTTTTAAAAAAATTAATTTTTATCTCATCTTGTATTTTTCTTTATAAAAATATTTTTTACTTCATAATTATGTTGTCTTCATTAACTAGGGGTTAAGTTGGAATAAATATTTTTGAAATCCCAATTTTTTTTATAAAACTATTATTTTCTAATAAGCTTTTCCACTATTCTTTACTCCAATCAATTAATATCATTCCCACTTTATTCAATTCGATAAAAAAAAAAATACATATTTTGAATTGACTCAACAATATCCAAGTAGTTTGATGGACTGATTACTCGGTAGAACTACCATATCATGCAGATCAAGTGGTCAAGCGAACTACCATATTTTTTAATTTACTCGGTGAATTAAATAAGTCAAACTAATAATTGTTTACTATTGGTGGAAATATTTCATCATCGTGAGAATTTTAGTTAAAAATTAAAAGGTCTCCCTTAATTATTACAATCATCAAAAGTGTATTTCTTTTAAAAAAAATAAATCAAAGGAACATCTAAATATCCTACCCTTATTTGAGTTGTTGTAAAAACGGTAAACTCAAACTCATTGATTAGTCCTGAAGTGATCGATCTGGTTTAATAGAAAATTTTCACCAGATTATTTAAGTTGTTGTAGCATGTACAAGTGATTGTTATATTTAGATAATTCAATTCAATTATATATCTAAAACACAATGACTATTAAATAGCTTCTAAAGTAGTTTTAATTAAGTTTGTAAATAATTTTTTTATATAAAAATTCTTTATATATAATATTTTAATCAAGTTGAGCAATTTTTTTAACACATTATAATAGTTACTAATAATACTAGAATGAGGATATTTTTATATGAAAATATACTGATGCGTGCAAGAATTGTACTTAGTGTATATTATTATAAATCAAATATTTGAAGGAAAATGATTTATCTATTTGGTTATAGGAACTGAATTAAGGAAAATATATTCCTGCTTCATTCCTTGTCATTTCACTCTCTAATGATAAGTATTTTATTCCAAATCAATTCATTTATGAACCAAATGTAGCACAATAGTTTCAGTAGATCAATTGATAGTTTCAGTAGATCAATTGGTAAGGCCTTATTTATCACTTCTTTTCTCCTAAGAAACTATATTTTATGTTAACTAAATCTTTTTTTCATTAACGAAAAAAATATTTTCTTAGAACCAAGGATATAACGAATCTCACAATATTAAAGCGCAAGTAGTTGAAAATGTTTGTTTAGACCCCTTTCTTTTTACTACTACACCCTATTTCTAACTTCGACTATCAACAATATGCAGTTAATTTCCTTATATGAATCTGATCTTGTACCTCCAGTAGTTGAATACTGATGATTATCCGAATTTAAATCGGTTGCTAAATTAGCAACCGATACATTTTAACATAATGACCGAATATAATTTTCTATCGCTAAATTACAGCCGCTAATTTAGAGATCAAAATTAGTGACCGAATTAAATTATTTAGCTATCAAATTAAGTGACTAATTAAAAATAATATTCATTTCGATTGCTTAAAATAACGATGATAAAATTAATCATCAATTATTTCGTTCGCTAATCAACATTTTTCTTGAGGTGCAAAAATGTCACGAGAAATAGGGCAGTGGAATCAAAACATTAAAATAAAGTATAGCACCAAATTGCCAGAACTTACATCAGCATTCAAAGGTAGATAAGGTTAGCTATAGGCGTTGAGTTTCTTTGTATACTTGATTGTAAGATATTATACTGCTCTTAAAATGTAGAATTCCATAAAGCCACATAACATATAATTATCTTCATTAAGCAATTAGATATTACGTACCTAGATTATGACACTCACTAATATAAATTCAGTGACAAAAGTCAATGGTGTTTCGCATTTGCGTTTAGTACGTGGTTGGGTCACCTCATAGTGTGACTATGATATCTAGGCACTATCACTTCTAGCAGAGTTATTTTTAATGACGAAATATTAACAACAGTATTTAGTGTCGTTATTGATGTATATGCAATAATGATGATATTTTATCGTTGATGTTTTGTCATCAACGATGCATGTTTTATTTTGATTGTTAATGTCATGCCTTTAACGATAGAATTCCATTGTTATTGCAAGACATTCAACAACGAATTGAGAAAAAATTCTAATAGAAACTCAATGACAAAACTATATCTTGATCCAATGGTTGAGATGGTCCTAACCTTTTGACTCAAATCAAATTAAATGAAGTTTCGAAGCCCTTAATCATTCCCTCGTAAAACCCTATCTATTGTTTTGTGTGTGAAACGGCTCCCCACCTTCCATTGCAGACTACAGCCTCCAGTTTGGCGGTGATAGGGAATCCCTAATCTCCAAGCGAATTCCATCAATCCTACAATCCTTGATCTCCTAGCCCTATTCAAGGTGAGATTATTTTTTGCTTCCTTTACTTCTTCTGTGGTTTGCAAGGTACTGCATGTGCATCACAATCTTTGTAATGACTTCTAAGAATAATATACAAGGATGGATGGAGTGCTCGTCTATTCCCTCATATATTCCATCGAAGTTGTTGGACCCTTATCATCTGATTACTTGAAAGGAAGATACAAAGAAGGGAAAGTAACACAAAACATATACACAAATTACAAAGCTCCAAAAACAAAGGCCACCGAGGTATCTTATCAACCTTGGAACTAGGTTGAATTTAAAAAAGTTTGTGATTAACTCTGTTTATGTATTTCGGTTTTTGTATTTATTATGACTAGTTCGTCTATGGAATTTTGAGTTTCTTGATCTGCATACTTTGACCACTTTATTAATGAAATATATATTTCACAACTTGTAATTTAGCAGTTCAATATATGATTCTAGTTAGGAAATTCTTTGCTTGATCTTTCAATATTTCCTTAAGCCTTTTCTATCGGTTGAATCATGAAGCTTGTGGTTAAGTGTCAAATGACAAAAATTCTTGATGCAATTGATATTTTTATTTACTTCACATTTTCCTTACATGATTAATTTTTTTACTTTGATTTTGTCATTACTATGTTTAGTGATTTATTTTGTCTCACTTTGCATTTTCTTGAATCTTAGAAGGGATTTTCTAATATGATACATGTATTGTATAAATGAATAATCAGTTAGCAAAAGATACTCTAGTGGTTTGCAAATATATACTGTACTGTAACTATTAAAAGATTCGGTTTCACAATCTGTATTTTCCTCCCTGCTTGGAGATCTTATTCCTGCTTTTCAACAGTGGAATGAAGATAGATGATATCCATCTATGAAATTTAAGATCACATCAAAAGACATACTAGGTAGGAAAAGTCTTTCAATAGTAACAGAAGTTAATGAAAAACTGCAAAATACATTTTTTTTTTGTCATAGTCTCAATGAAATTATTCCAGAAGTCTATTGGAATTTCATTCAAAATGTTTCTTTGCAGCAAGGGCTGAAGCCAAACAAGATTGATCTTACACCATATTAGGTAACAATAGAACATGGTTATTTGATTCACTGAATTTAGAGTTTTCTTTATTGTTTATGTTATGTCACTATTCCTTTTGTACATTTTCAGAACTAACTTATCAAGATTTTTAACACTTCCTAGAAAGTTAATGTATAGATTTATTTCTTCAATTTTTGTTGTTGCATGAATCCATTCTACTAAGTTAAGAATAATAAGATTATAACTCATGTATTGACCCTAAACATAACTAATTTTGTAGTCTCATCTAATGATTGAAGTATTGAGTCATACTGATTAGCATGGACAACATTTACCACTTTGCCTCCCAAGTGACATGCATAGATTTTGGTGATGCTATGATGAGTTGGAATCTAAAAAATATTCATGTTGAAACTACATTTATGCAACTTTTGTTTATCTATAGTAATCTTTCATGTTTTATTTTTACACTTCACATAAGTATAGAATATGCTAGTACATTTCAATGAATAATCAGTTGAGGGTGTATTGGATGTGGTGCACTACATAATCCTGAACATCAAGTGACTACATCAATTTCAGATACTATTAAAAGTTGAATTAGTTACTTAAAAAATTTTATTATTCCATGTCTATTATTTGATAATGAGAATGAGTAATTTTATTCATTTTGAGTTGTTAATATTTCATAAACACATAAGCTAATAGTGAGGAACAATAGAATGAAAGCTCATCTTGGTGATTGACATTGATGGTATTCTCTAAAACCCTTTTCTTGCTTTGTTATAATGTTATTGAATATGTTGCTATAGTGTTAGACAATTATTATTGTAATGTTGGAAAGTTGTTGAACATTACATGTCTTAGACAATTACTATAGTGTTGCTTTTGCATTGATATATAACAAATGAAAGTGTGCATCAACTGTGATAATGGTATAAAAAGATATATCTAACATCTCCTTCTACCATATCAATTTTTATGATTTGTGTTTGGCAATCTTCCCCATAAGTAAAAATTTTGATATTGACTATAATTGTATAAAGAGATATATAAGTAACTAATTAATAATTAAAACATATTTAAGCATTATATATTATCCGATAATTTAAATTCATTATAGTGAAGTTGGTTGAAAAATATATAGAGTTGTTGTATGACTTACTAGACGAAGAAACCCCTTAAATAAAATCGAACAAGATGTATCAATTAACTCTCCTACTATAAAAATAGTACCATTTACACCAACTAATAAAAAAGTCATAGTTAAACTAAAGGTGTTTCCTCATAAACAAGTTATGTAGTAGGTCTAAAAAGATAATCAATTACTTTTAATAAGGTATATAAAGATTAGAATTTGTGAATTTTTAGACTTGTGATAGAATTACATTAACTATATAATGTGAGGTTGAAACTATTATAGTACTTTAATTTTTCAATGTATTTAACAAGTATATCACATCTCCATCTTATTTTTTCTTATTGAGAGTTTTAAA
>JBBPFQ010000075.1:1530566-1542997 GCA_037974815.1 Kaempferia elegans
TCGAACTCTAGATCTATAATTGATTAATGAGAAAAATTTTCAATAATACCCGCAGCTGAGGGATATTAACGTAATTTTATCGTAGGCTTCACCAAATTAATTGGAAATTTGTTAGTATTGAGGTCAGATTCTTAATAATATAGTAAGAAGTAAGATATATTAACGTTCTTATGATGATTTAAAAAAATATCCTTCTGACCCGAGTAAAAATATTTTTATGATAAAGATAGAATTAAATGTAGTTTTAATTATGACGATAAATCAATCGTGTCTAATCGAATTGTGTTTTAAGGTGTTTAAATTTATTTTATAAAATAATCAAGCTAAGTCGGACCGAGCTTAACATGAACTAAATCTTTAAAACAATTATTCAAGTTTAACTTGGTTATTTTTTAAAAACTTGAGTTTGTTTAAGGCTTAGTTTTGAGCTTGCTTCATTTAGATGTTATCGAGCTCTCAATTCAAGTTTAGTTTGAACTTAGTTCGAATTTAGTTCTTTTATATGTTATCAAGTTCACAATTCTATCATATTATTTAAAAATTTTATTTGTCTAATTGATTAATGATCAGCTTGATAATTTCAATTTATTTTTTTTATTTTAATTTTTTTTAGCATATTGATAATAATTTTATTAATAAACTTGATTCACGAATGAGATGTACACATATGTGTTCAAGTTTATTTATTTAATTTAATGAGTTATTTAAATTTATTTATTTAATTAATCTTATATATATTAACAAATATAAATAAATTCATACCTAATTAAATATTAAACTTATTTTTGATTCATTCACCATCTTAATTTTAATAATTTTTTAATGTTAAGATAAATTTTTTATCGATAATCAAAATAAAAGCGTGCCTTTTATGGTTTGCCACTCTATTAATTTGTCAGCCTTGCTGCGTGACAAATAATAATTTCTGACACAAAACAACATAAAAGATAATGATGTCTGACACAAATTGATGGCGAACTTGTTAACTTTCTTATCTCATTGCATTAAATAATTATATTTCTTCCTTTCATTACTAAAACTAAAAAATATTTGTATTTCCCTACGTGATTTAATTAAATATTTATTAATATTAAATTTATCGTGAAAATTTAACTCACAAGGTGATGATAACGTTGAGTACAGGAACAACTAGGAAGTTATAACGTTCATCCAAACTATAAAAATATCTATATATAACAAATTTATATATAAAAATTTATATATAATAAATTAAAAAATATCTATATATAATAGACCGTTTAGAAGTTGAGTATCCATTAATTATGAATTCTATTTTTAAAAAAAAAAATCTATAAATATGTTCGAGTTGAAAATACATTAAAATTAAAAATCAAACTCTAAATATCTGAGAGCTACATTGTAACCCTAGGACTCATGTCCATCTCTTAATCATATGAAGAAAGACAACCAATCCGTCCCCACGGGATGGGCTAATGGCTAATACTTAAGGTGTTACTACTAATGAGGTCTGGGGTCAAATTCTGGCGAAGATAGATGGCTGTCATCCCTTATGCACTAGTCACTGTTTGGGTTAATAACCTTCGTAATTTACCTCTTTCATATTGGTCCTGAGATAAATTGACAAAGACACTGAACGAATAAATCACATTTTACCATCTTAAAAAAAAAGACAACCAATCCAAAGTAAGCAATACATAAACCTAACCGCTAACAAATTAACCCCACTCGACGGTGGCAGCACTAATCAACTGCCCGTTCCTAGAGACGTGGAAATTTAATTCACGTGTGAGTGGCAGGTAAGGGCTGTTACATTGCCTGTATGTCATGGAAGTTCAGGAGACACGTGGTCAACAATAATATAGTTTAGACTTTATTTGTAATTTTTAATATTTTAAAATTATTTCTAAAATTTCTTAAATAGTTTGAAATTATTTAAAAATTTCTTAATTAATTTTTACAATGTTTCATTTCTCAAATATCTCTCTTGGAATAGTTTATTATTATATTATTATTTTAATCATTTTAAAGTTTAATTGGGTATGAAACTATTTGTACTAATGATTAGTAGTCATTCATGATTTACCTCCTTCGTATTAGCTTAGGGATGGATTGACGAGCACGCTGGGTGAGCGAATCACCTTTTACCACATGACCCATGAGTTAACCTTATTATTGACGCATATCTATATACATGATTATTTTAATAGATATTCAGGTCAAGTTTTAATGGATACATATAAAATATCTTATAGGGTACTGTCTGATATCTTCCCTACAAAAGACTTTAGTGTACTAGGTCAAATGCTCCTTGTGATTCACCCATTCCAAAAGGTGTGGAAATATTTTAAAGAGGCCGTTAAGATAACAACTTTACCAACTCCATTGATCCATCTAAATTACTTGGACTCATCGATTGATGATACACCACCACCACCACCAATAATAATAAAAGTCAATAAATTTGGTCCTCTATGGCTAACTCAGTTGATAAGCATATGAGATAATGACTAAAGTGGCGGGAGGTCAAAATTTGATAAGAAATTTTATCACCTTTGCAGACTCGCTCATGCGCTTGCCAACTTGAAACAATCATGTAGGTCCAAACCTTCTATAAGGCCCGTGAGACAGTCGTCTTAGTGCCCGACTTATGAAGGGACCTTTTTTTTTTTAAAAAAAATGTTACTTATCAAAATATAGAACCCCGGTGGATCCATATGAGGCACAGAACTACTCAATGCATTAAGGGATCCCTAAATTTATTGCTCAAGACACTCTGATGTTGATGGATCAAATTTATATCCAAAACTAAAATTGTTAAGACACTCGTTACTAAAAGAATAAAAAAGAGTGATTGATGTGCTAAATTATTTGAAGAACATGGATGGTTGTTATCTAAATGTTTATATCGCTTATCAAATTTTGTTGACTATACAAGTTACAGTTGCATTTGCTGAAAGGAGTTTTTCTAAGTTGAAATTGATCAAAACTTATCTTTTATCAATTATGTCGCATGAAAGACTAAATGACTTAACTATGTTGTCTATCAAGAAAAAGTGATTGAGAAAGTTGACTATGCAAATTTAATTAATACTTTCGCTTCTAAAACTACAAGACGAGCAATATTCAAGTGACTATATATTAGTTGAGAATATGAATTTTATATTTTGTTTAGATCATCTTGACTCTATCAACATTTGAATATGACATATTATTTTGGATAATATATTTTATCTATCTTTTATTTCTAAAATTCATTTTGCATCTACGTTGATTGAAAATTATATGAATATTAAGTTTGAGGGCACCATTTTGGTGCTCATCTCAGGCCCCAAAATCACAGAGTGCCACTACATTCATAAGGGCCGCTAATGTCACAGTACCACATTTCAAAAGTTAATAAATTTTGTATATACTATCATTTTGAGAACTAGAAGAATACAGATAAAATGATTTCATGTCATTTCGATGTCTGTAGGTCCATCAACCGATTTTGACTTATGAGTTCATTCGGCTAAAATTGATTGATGAACATAAAGATCTCGAAATGAAGTGGAATCTTATTCTATGAGTTCTTCTAGTTCTTATGATTAACTATGCTCTCAAACATCAATTTGACTTAATATATTAAGAGCAATAATTTTTAAAACACGAATATGTCCGAAAAACTAATTAGTATTTAAAAAACTCATTTCTCTTAATATATTTTGTCAAATTGATATTTGATAGCATTTTTTACAATCAGAAGAACTAGACGAACATGTTAGGACCTATGCGCCCCGGCTAGAGTGGTCGTCTTCTTCCTACACGTTAGTTGCACAGCGGAAAAACAATACACAAAAACTAACTAGAAGAAGATACATCGATGTACGTGGTTAGGAAATGAAACTCCTACTCCACGACTGTCCGTAAGGTGGACGATCCCTGATCCGTTGGTGGATGAGCTCCCGGAACCTCTGGTTGTTACGTGTCGCTCCTTGTGGGTGGAGAAACCTCGCTACAACACTCCGATCACTCTCGGATTCACACACACACAAAGACTACTAATCTGATGTTAACTACACCAGATTTCGTCAACCTGAACCAAGCATACAAGCTTGGTTTATATAGAAGTGGCTGAAAACATTCAGCCTCGACACCAATCGCCTGCTCCAAGGACTAGGTGACTGGTCCTCTCACAACGACTAGTTCAAACAGCTCAAAACTAGCCAACGGCTAATTGAGCAGTCGCCTGCTCCTATGACCAGTTGCCTGGTCCAAGCGACTGCTCACCAGACTAGTCACTCGACCAATCTTTCTGTGAGCTTTGAACTTCGCCATCAGTCGCCTGATTTCACCACCAGGCGACTGCACCAGTCGGCTGGTCCTAGTGCTAGGCGACTAGTAAACCCTTGCGCTAGGGTTTTCACCCCGAGTACAATCTCTCAGCACTCATCCTCGTCTGACCAACCTAGACCTAGCCTTCTAGCCATCCTCCATCAGCCTTGCGTCCCTCGGATGCCTCCCCATCCTTCGCGCCTTGTCTTTTGGATTCTTCCATCAGCCTCGGTTATCGTTGTCAGACTTTACAGAATTGGACTTACGCTGCCAAGACTACACACTTGGACTTACACTGCTAAGCCTATGATTGGACTTACGTTGCCAAGAATACATACTTAGACTTATGTAGCCAATACCCTACTTGGGCTTCCTCCTTTGCCAAGCTTCCCCTTGGACTTTGTCTGCTGTACCTATCTCCTGATTACTCACAATGCTCATCAGATACAACAATAAACCTAACTTAAACCTTTACCCAAACATCAAAACCTAGGGCATCACGATTGCTCCAACAGAACACACATGAATTGATTTTATGTCATTACGAGATCTCTAGGTCTATCAATCGATTTTGGCCAAAACTGACTAATGGATTTTTTGAACATAAAAAGAAATCAATTCAATTGGAAAAAAATCAGTCGTCAATTTTTTTCCGTCAAATTGATTTGAAAATGAGGATAAAATGAAAAGTAGGTATATAATTTGATAATTTTAAAACTATGGTACAAAATATGTAATTTATCTATTGAGTTTGGTAAAAAAAAAGAAAAGCTAAATTTTGTATAAAACCTAGTCGTCCGTTCACATGCAGACCATTGTCATTTTGAGAATGATAATTTACCAAATAACGCACTCAGATTTATGAATTGATTAAAAGATGTATTATATTTTGGTATTTATCAAACAGCATATTCAATTTATTATTTTTTTCCATTTTAACCGTTAATCATTGCTCTTTTCTCTTTCTCTCACCTATGCATGTAATTTCTCCCCTTTCTTCACTTATGCATGTAATCAATTATCTTTTTTCTCTCCTCCCTTCTCTTTTGGATGATGCATGCATGGACGCTGTGTTTGATATTTTTCTATATCAAGCTTAGCATGAATCTGATATTTATTCATATCAGACCCAATGTGAGCCTGGATTTTATCCATATTAGACCCAACATGAGTATGATATTTTTCATATCAAGTTCATGGGGGTTAGGGTTTAATTTATTTTTCTGATAATATTTAACACCTTCGGAGAAGGTGAAATATGCAATGGACGACACCGTAGAACTCCTTGTAGCCTCATAAATCCACAAAATTTGAAATGAGTCCAATTGAATTTATTTAAGTCCATCAATGAATTTTGGTCAAAACTCACTAATCAATCTAGAGGCCTTAGAGACCAAAACCCACTGATCGATTTAGAGACACTAGATTGTCATCATTTTCAGATCCTGTGGATTTTTGAGGCTACAAGAAGTCTAACGGTGTCGTCCATTTCATATTTCAACTTCTCTGGAGATGTTAAAATTTTATCGAAAAAATTGGTTAAAGTATAAATTCATTCATATCAAGCCCATGGAAGGATTAAGATTTAGCTGATTCCTTTGATAAAATTTTAACACCTCCTGAGAGACTGAAATATACAACGGACGACACCATTGGACTCCTTGCAACCTTATAAATCTACAGAATTTGAAATAGGTCCAATTTGAGGTCTCTAAGTCGATTAATAGATTTTGACTAAATTAAATTCACTAATGAACCTAGATAAATCCGATTTGACCCATTTCAGGTCTTGTCAATCTCTAAGGTTGCAAGGAGTCCAACAATGACGTTCATTACTATTTTGGCATTTTTAGATGTGTTAAAATTCTATCAAAAAAATCTGTTAAACATTAACCTTCGTGAGCCTAATATGAATGTGTTTATGGTTTAGCTGATTTTTTTGATAAAATTTAATACTTCCGGAAAAGTTGAAATATAATGTAATAAATGACATAGTTGGACTTCTTACTGTTTCAGGAATCTATAAGACCTAAAATAGTTATAATTTGAGGTCTCTGGGGTCAATCAATATGTTTTGACCAAAATTTATTGATGGACCTCAATAGGTCCGGTTTGACCTATTTCAGGTCATGTGGATTTATGAGGTTGCAAGAAGTCTAATGGTGACTGACGTCCATGTCATATTTCTACTTCTCCGAAGGTGTTAAAATATTATTAGGAAAATCAGCTAAGCCTAACCCCAAGGATCTAATATGAATCATATCAGGGTCACGTTAGGCCTGATATGGAAAAATATCAGGCCCAACGCGGGTTTGATATGAATGGATTTATGCTTTGATCGATTTTTTCGATAAAATTTTAACACCTCCGAAGAAGTCGAAATATACAATGGACAACATTGTTGGATTTCTTGCTGCCTCAAAAATCCACAAGATTGAAATGATTGCAATCTGAGATATCTAGATCAATTAGTGAGTATTGACTAGAGGTGTAAATGAGGCGAGTGACTGGGTCAAAGCTCAACTCGAGCTCGAGCTGACTCGTTTAAAATTCAAGCCGAGCTCTAGCTCGTTTAATATGGGCTCGAAGGCTTGTCGAGCTTGGTTGAGCAGACCTTATTTAATATTCTAATATTTAAAATAATTACTATATTAAATATAAATAATAAGTTTGGAGATTTTCGTGGCTAAAGGAGTTTGTTAATGCCTTGTATCTGTGTGTGGTCAAAGGTTTGAATCACATGCTCAAGCCAACCCAAGTTTGAGTTTAGCTTGGTTCATTTATACCTCTAATTTTAACTGAAATTTTCTATAGACTAGATTGGTTAGATTGAATATATTTCATGTGGCAAAAGGCGATTCACTCGCCCCAGCGCCTCCGCCAACCCATCCAGAGGTCAACATGAAAGAGGTAAATCACGGGTGACTACTAGCCATTAGTGCAAATGGTTAAGATATGTGGGAGGTATATGCTCGGACGCGCCGAGTTTCAACCTCTAGACCTCATGTGATAACCTTCCATATCTTAACCATCGCACCGCCCCCAAGGGACGATTGAATCTATTTCACGTGGCAAAAGGCGATTCGCTCGCCTCCCGCGCCCCTAGGCCAACACGGAGGAGGTAAATCACGGGTGACTACTAGTCATTAGTGTAAATGATTAAGACATGGAGGAGGTATATGTTTGAGCGCGCTGAATTTCGATCTCTATACCTCATGTGACAATTTCCCATGTCTTAACCATCACACCGCCATGAGGGGACACAATTGAATCTATTTCAAGTGTGATAAATGGGTAAGATATGAAGGAGGTATATACTCGAACGTGCTGAGTTTCGATCTTTGGATCTTTTATGACAACCTTCTATATCTTATCGCACCGTCTTGAAGGGATCTATTTCACGTTCTATACATGTGAGGATTTAATGAGTCCAACGGCCTTCCACCTCGTGCCGGTTATGCTCGCCCCTCTCTTCCCACCGCCTATAGCCAGTCACTCTCAACCCTTTCCCAATTCCAAGCTCTCGATGGTTTCGCACTGAGCATCTTCAAACTCTCGAGTTTAGTTGCAGAAAGCAAAGTCAATACCAAGCTCCCTCGCCCTTGGCTGCCTCGGATTCTCCTCTCCTTTTTCTTCATAGCTTCCTGCTTTCCTCTTTTGGAGCCTTCGGCGCCGGCGCTTCCGACATCCCGGCCGCCTTCCTCCTCAAGCTTCCTTTCCTGTGCTGCTTCGCCGGAAGTCTGCCTTCTCCGGCCAAGATCCCCAGGAGGCTGACCAGGGAGCAAGGGGTGTCGGATTTCTCAACGGTGTCCCCCCAAATTAGGGTTTTGGGCACGAAAAGACCCTCCCTTGCCCCCGCGAGCTCGATTTCAATGTCGCGGGAATGCTGTTTCTTGATGCTGCTATTCCTGGTGCTAGCTCGGCTGGTGTTCTCGCAGAACCAGACTTGCGAGTCCAGGGACCTCGACGCGCTGCTGGGGTTTGAGGATCCCGATCTGGTTAGGTTGGGATGGGGCTTCAATGGCTCGTCCGCAGATTGCTGCGACTGGGCTGGAGTGCGCTGCGGCAACTCGAGCCTCGCCGGGCGGCGGGTCGTAGAATTGGATCTCAGCAACCGGGGGTTGAGAGGTGGCATACCTGATTCCTTGGCCAGGTTGCGCCGACTCACAAAGCTCGACCTTTCCTCAAACTCCCTTCGCGGATTGGTTCCGCCGGATCTGTTCCAGCTACCTCTACTGGAGTTTCTCAATCTCAGCTCCAACCAGCTCAACGGAACGGTTCCCACGAATTTAAGCCTTCCGGCGATCAAAATCTTCAACATTTCTTACAATTCCTTCACCGGCAGACACCCGCTCCTCGCCGGCTCTGGCGAAGTCACCTCCGTTGACCTCACCGGCAATGAATTCTACGGCCCCATTGACCCAGCTATTTGTAGTTCCTCTGCCAATTTACAAGTTCTCCGCTTCTCCATGAACAGCTTCTCCGGCGGCTTCCCTGGAGGTCTTACCAACTGCAGCTTCCTCACTGAGCTCTCCCTGGGTACTAATGACCTCACTGGAGAGCTGCCAGAGGAGTTGTTCACCATGACAGTTCTGACACAGTTATTTCTTCAGGGGAACCATTTCTCCGGCAATTTGAGCACAAAGATCAGTAATCTCTCAAACCTTGTTGGTATTGATCTTTCATTTAACAATTTTACAGGGTTTATCCCAGATATCTTTGGTAGCCTTGCAAAACTAGAATCTTTTACTGCACAATCCAATAAATTTATTGGCACTTTGCCCCCTTCGTTGTCAAATTTATCCTCTCTTAGAGTGCTCAATCTCAATCGAAACTTTTTTCAAGGCAAGATTTACTTCAACTGCACTGCCATGACTAGCTTGAGGCTCATTGATCTTGGAAGCAATTCTTTCTTTGGCCCCATTCCTGATATACTCCCCCAGTGTGTGGAGCTTAAAACCATCAATCTTGCTAAAAACAATCTTTCAGGAGAGATACCCTCCAGCTTCAGTAACTTCACTTCGCTTTCTGGTCTGTCTCTAAGCCATAACAATTTCTTTAACATAGCCTCAGCTTTACAAGTTCTTCAGTATTGCCCCAACCTTGCTAGTTTAGTCTTGACACACAACTTTCGCGGTGGTGAAACTATGCCAATCGATGGAATGAAAGGTTTTGAGAAGATGGAATTACTTGTGCTTGCAAACTGTGCTCTTAAAGGTTATATTCCTTCATGGTTAGCAGAATTGTCTGAATTACGGGTTTTGGACATTTCATGGAACCACTTGTCTGGTTCAATTCCCGCATGGATTGGGGAGCTCAACAATCTCTTTTACTTGGATCTGTCAAACAATTCACTCTACGGAGAGCTCCCGCATAGCTTGGCGCAGATGAAGGGGCTTATGGCTGGAAGTAAGTCACTCCAAGTTGCCTCAATGGATCTCCCATTTTATATCAAGAGGAATTCAAGTACAAATGGATTGCGATATAATCAGGTCAGTAACTTCCCCTCTTCACTGATTCTGAGTTACAATATGCTTTCTGGACAAATTTTGCCAGGATTCGGGAACCTTGTAGAGCTGCACGTGTTGGACTTGAGTTGGAATAATCTTTCAGGAAAAATACCTGAACAACTTTCAGAAATGACGAGCTTAGAATGCTTGGACTTGTCACATAATGATCTCACAGGAAGCTTACCAAACTCTCTGTCTAATCTTAATTTCTTGTCAAAATTTGATGTATCATACAACAATTTAGTTGGATCAGTCCCAACTGGAGGCCAATTTTCTACCTTCTCAAGTGCTGATTTTGAAGGCAATCCTGGTCTCTGTGATTTTCACTTGTTGCCTTGTGACTCCAAAGCTTTTCAACCATCAAAGGGCAGAGAGCATTGGAAAGCTGCTGTTATAGGCATCGCAATTGGAATTGGAACCGGAACAACTTTGCTTTTAGCTGTTGTTTATTGTATCATGGTAAGAGGTTATCCAGGGAGATACAAAGACAATGCAAAAGTAGTGACGCATGCAGATGAAAGCTCAGATGCAACTGACTATAGTTTAGTTATCTTGTTTCACAAGGATAACAAGGAGCTGAGCATTAATGACATACTGGAGGCTACCAACAATTTTGATCAGGGTCATATTGTAGGTTGTGGAGGATTCGGGCTAGTCTACAAAGCCACTTTGCCTGATGGACGGAAGGTAGCTATCAAACTGCTTTCTGGCGACTTTTTTCAGATGGAGAGGGAGTTTCAAGCTGAGGTGGAAACTCTTTCAAGAGTCCAGCATCAGAATCTTGTTTCGCTGCAAGGATATTGCAAATATGGGAATGACAGATTGTTGATCTACTCATACATGGAGAATGGCAGTTTGGATTTCTGGCTCCATGAGAAAAATGAAGGAAGCACAATGCTAGATTGGGAAATACGACTGCAGATTGCCCGAGGAGCAGCAAGGGGATTGGCCTACCTTCATCAGTCCTGCGATCCCCACATACTTCACCGAGATATCAAGTCGAGCAATATCCTTCTTGATGGCAGTTTTGAAGCACGTTTGGCAGATTTTGGCCTTGCGAGACTTATTTTACCTCACGAGACCCATGTGACAACTGATCTTGTTGGAACTTTGGGATACATTCCTCCCGAGTACGCACAATCTCCAGTTGCTACTTTTAAGGGTGACGTGTATAGCTTTGGTGTTGTCCTTCTTGAATTACTCACTGGTCGGAGGCCTATAGATATGTGCAGACCAAAAGACAGTAGAGATGTTGTATCTTGGGTTCTTCGGATGAGGAAGGAGAAAAGGGAGGCTGAAGTTTTTGATCCATGTATATACAGAAAGGATGGCAACAGACAGATGTTGAGGATGCTTGAAATTGCATGCCTTTGCATAAGTGAATTTCCTACGCTTAGACCATCAACTCACCAATTATTGGCATGGCTTGAGGATATCGGTCTTAATGACTAACCGATAAATTGATCAACTTCACAAGCATCGTGTAGCAGCCTCCTGAACTTGTGGGTAAGGTCAACTGCTGTAAGTGGCTCGCAAGCTAATACTCACAATAAGAACAGTCACATTCTGCAAAATTCACCTCTTGTTGTTTTCTTTTATCCATATGCATCAAACAGGATGCCGAAAGTAATGCATATGTAAAGATTAGGTTACAATATCTCGTAATAAAACTTATTTTAACTTGCTTACGTTTCTCATGTGACAAACTATCCAATTCCTACCGATTATCTTCTGATAATCTTCAAATATTTGTAAGAGATTAGGTCTAAATAAAGCTGATTAACTTTTCTGGTGTCACTATTTGTAAGAACTTCATTACAAGCAGGCTTGCTTTCCATTGGTTTCTGTTGAATTGCTCAACGAGTGGGATGGTATCTCGATAAATCTAGGATCATAGCTTTCTCCAAAATCTGCTTGGAACAAACAATCTAGTTAGAGATTTACCAATGATTCTTGACTATTTTCTGTGTCTGAAGTTTGAACATACGCATACATATAATGCAGACCTAACTGTGCTTAGTTGTTTTATGGAATCCAACTGAGTTCTTGGAAATTTCCTCATCATGTTCTGCTTCATTGAACACCAGTAAAAAAGTATATTGATTGCAAATTTTCATGCTGTTAAGAACACAAGTTGTACAAGGAAATCATGGCAGCAGCAAGTTTTGTTGGCAGAAGAAACAAGATTCCATTCTGGTATTCTCTATTCTGTTAGTCAGAGTTCTGAATAATATATAGTTTGATGATTTGCCACAATCTATTGTTGCAGCGTAATCCTGCTACAAAGATATGTTTTATTTGCAGAGTTGTTAAAAGTTGACCAAGAAAACGTGTGTCATGCATTGAATTCAGAGAAGTCTGATACTCTGATGTCTTTCTGACCTTTAATCACGGTGTCTTCACATGAAAATAGATACGGCATTTTACCAAAGGGCACACATGGAGATTAAAATTTACCAAATCACGCACCCAAGTTTTAAATTGACCAAAGGGCGCATTTGCTGTATGTGTAATTCCGCTTTTACCCCTCCCGCCAACTCTCCTCTATCGTGGTCATTTTCCAAGACATCCGAACCATCAAGAAGTCAAATTAAATAAAAATTAAATAAATGTGGCTCGGATGAA
>JBBPFQ010000075.1:1672691-1688243 GCA_037974815.1 Kaempferia elegans
GAAGCATAGGGTTTAGGTCACGCCGGGATGCACCGGACAACCTTGTGGGAGCTACCACAACAGTTGTCGCAGTTCCCTTTCTAGTAGTTGCGACACCGTTGGTGCTGCTGCTCGATGGGGAGCTATCACAGCGTTGTTCGCCACTCGAGCCATCCGCGAACGCCTCCGACTCGCCGACCTCGTTATTGAAGTCTGTGATGCCCGAGTGAGTGTTTTTTTTTTCCATCAGTTGTTTAGGGTTTCTTTTGAGCCATTGCGATGTTGAGTTTTCGCAATCGAATGATTTTTTTTAAAAGAAGAGCTGCCCGCCATCTGTTTGATAGAAAGACTACAAGGTGAAGGTCATAATTTTTGGTGTTTCAAGGATGCTATACTATTCGGCGAATATTTACAGTTGTCGTTGGATTTAATCAAGAGGGCTTAATCTTATTTTTGCATGATTTGCGAGATGTCACTTCGATGCTACTGAGAAACCGTACGGCCGAAGTTTAGGAACTAGTGTGACCTTGGCAATTCTTGATATTCTTTTCCTGTCAAAACTTAGCCTTTGTTTCTCCTTATTGTTTTTCGAGTTGATCATTGGGTTGCATCGAATTGAAACATCTGATCTGTATTGCCTTTTGAATCTGATCCGTATTGCCTTTTGAAATCAGATATTGCTGCAGAATTGCAGCAACTCTTCATTCTGTTTATGTTTCTTTAAGCTTATATACCTTATAAAACCTAGTGTTTCCTATCCAGTTGTCCTGAATTGCTACACAATCTCCTAAATCATGTGATATATGATATACAACTATCGCATTGTCTCGTTCCGCTTTGTTTGCTTGAGAGCATTGCTGCATTTGTCAGGGGAAGGCTATGATGATGAAAGAAGCATGATGCATGCCGTTGCCTTACTTTATTATACTCCTATGTGAAGAAATATATTTTGCTTACTATTTTTTTTTTCCTTTTCCAGTGCTTGTTTTCAAATTTTTATTGTTTTTCTTTCTTTTCTTACATTTTGCTGCTTACCTAGCCGCGATGTACTACAGAATTGCAAGTGCTGTTGGTATAATCTCACAGAGTTGTTATGATCAATCCACTGCTACTATGACAAATCAACTGAAGCTCATTCATTGGAAATTTTTAGGTTCCACTATCATCAGCTAATGAGGATCTTCAACAAGCCCTTTCATCTAAAAGACGCATTATTGCCTTAAATAAAAAGGATCTAGCTAATCCTAATATAATTCATGTAAGTATTATTTTTAGAAGCTATATATTTGGTTGATACCCATTATTCTCTCTTGTCAACATTATTTGTTTCAATATTTATTTACAGAGATGGGTACAACATTTTGAGTCGTGCAAACAAGATTGCCTTTCAATAAATGCTCACAGCAAAAGTTCTGTTAGTCAGGTATGTCTACTTTATCAAAGTTTATATACATATTTTTGGTAATTTTCCAACTATAATTCTTAATTGTTGCAAGAGGATCCATTTGGATGATTTTATCTTCTTTGATCTTTCATTCATTATTTTAATTTTTTTCTCGTGTAATTTGTTAACTGAAAATTAAGAGTAATATGAAATATTGGTGCTGCTTTGGTGTTTGTTGTTGGACTCTTGCAAAGACAGCATCATGGCATAATGTTGGAGGTGGATACACTTGAAGTTTATGTAAATTATGTGCTATATCCTTCTTGAGGAGTTTTTCTGTGTCTAAAGGAAAATTTGTATTCCTGAACAATTGCTCCCACTTTGTCCATCCTAACAATTAAGCAACTAGTTCATATGAGAATCATTTGCTTAAAGTGATTAATTGAAGCTGGGTTGATTTTGGTAAAAATCAGCTAAGTCATATGCCCTGTAAAAATATTTTAATTAAACAGAACTTCAAAAAGATTATGTAATTTACAGTGTTTGTTTGTCTATAACAAGTGGCAGACAATCTATTTTTCTTGTTCCTTTATTGTTAATCCGTCCTTGAATAATAATACAAAATTATTGGATGTTCTAGATGCCTCATGCTATCTGGCGTGTACAGCTACTATAATGTGATAAACAAGTGGTATTTTGAACCATAGCATATGGTGATAGCAAGGAAAAGAATTAAAATAAAAAAGACAGTCTGGTATCTGTAAGTTTCCAATGTACCAAAGTGCATTGCTGGAGTTTGACAAACAATTAAAACATCTCATGGCTAGTTATAGGTGGAACAATCTAGCACCAATTTTTTCTGGACCAAGAAATAGAGGATTTACCTGGAAATGACACAAGATTTAAAATAATGTTCCTGCTTGGAAATCAGATGAAGCTAATCACAGTTCGTAATAAGCAGCTATAATCTTCAGCCACCAATCAAGATGGATATTACCTTATTAGGCCAATACTAAAAATTGAAATACAGGCTTTTTACAAATCCTGCCAAATCTCATATAAGATTTTTTATCACTTTTGTCACATTGGATGTCCATGGGCATTCCAACAAACTCTCTCTCTTTTTATGAAGGTACCAACCTTGTCCCTGCTTTTCCTTATTTATTAGTAGGTAAACTCGGTACTCATTGCTTCCTTTGTGAACCTAAAGATGAGCAGCTACAACCATAAACTTGTTCTGGCCTGAGATAATTTGTAACCATTCTTAAGAACTTTCACTATGATTGTTTATAAGCTGAACATATATTTCTTTTTGTGTGTAAAAGCTTCTGACGCTTGTGGAGTTGAAACTCAAGGAAGTTATTTGTAAAGAACCTACACTTCTGGTCTTGGTTGTTGGTGTTCCAAATGTTGGCAAATCAGCTCTTATCAATTCTATTCATCGGATTGCAACTTCTCGTTTTCCAGGTGATACATGTCTAAGATTAGTTTTAGTTTCTCTATTTGATTCTTTGGTTGCATTAATGTTTATAGTGGTGATCTCTCTAGTGCAGGAGAAGGTGAAGCATGCAACAGTCGGACCATTACCAGGAGTGACTAAGGACATTGCAGGATACAAGGTATTGATGTTATCAATTATTTATTCATTGGTTTACTGTTTATGTATTTTGAACTACAAATACGAAATATTAACAAAACACTTTACTTTTAGTGATGGTGCATCATTCAATTTCATGATAATATGAATTGTTAATGTGAAAAAAGAGTTGTACCAAGCAAATTTTAAATTTTGTTATTTTGTTAATGCATTCGTGATCTTTTGTCTTTCTATGTCATATGGAAATTAATTTGATTAATTTTGCAACTGACTTTTAACTGAACAAAAAATAATGGTGAACAGATTGCAAACAGGCCTAGCATATATGTGCTGGATACACCAGGTGTTCTGGTGCCTAGCATTCCGGATATTGAGACAGGTTTGAGACTTGCTTTAACAGGTACTGCCTATCTCATATCTGTAATTCATTATCCACAGTTGTTTTCTTTTGTTTGGAAATCAAGCCTTTGCACCATATAAAAAGAAAATCATTTGAGATTGAAAATCACATGTAGAGGATTATGCTCATGAGCCAAAGGGTCTCGCAAGTATACTGTGTCATTCTTTGCATCTTCCCTGCTGTGCTAATTACCAATTCAGCATGAGTAGCGGAAAAAGTGATTTGACTAGTGTCCTCAGAGGCAGGAACAGGTCAAAGAGGACCTGATCTATAAGCATGGTAATTGTACCAATTAGATTTCAAAATTCAATTAACATAATTTTTTTGTCTGTCTAAGAATGTAAACCTAACTACAACTCATATTATTAATCTGACAAACAACAAGTTCTCTAGCCATCTCAAAACTCATTAATTACAATGACTGTAGTCTAGTCAAAATACTTGATAATAGATTTTCTAAGGTAATAGATTTTCTAAGTGGCTGAATGAATTATCTGTCATGTGACCAATTGTAAGAGTTTACTTTTTCGTTGATATGAACATCTGCTTGTCCTATGCTTGTTTTTAATGTTTTTTAGGAAAAGATAGAATGACAAAGAGAAGCTCTTTCTATTATATAATATATTGATATTATTCAAATACATACTTGAATAGTGACCGAGCTGAACTACACTGGCCAACAACTAATAAAAAAGGCTAACAATCTACAATTAAAAAAAAAGACGTCCCATTAAAACATAACAAAAGACTAAATAGATAACGAACACATATATCACATGAAGTTAAAGAAGAAACTAAGCCTTTGAATCAGTTTATTTTCCTAGCCCTCTATGTCACCAAGGAGATTCTTTATGTGGTTTCCAGAAAATCACAAACTTTAAGCTTAAATTTCCCTCCTCAAATTGCAAATTTATAGGTAGAGAGATCTGTAAAAGGCTACCACTTTCTCACTCCCAATCAAATAAATCTGCCTGTAATGGCCATCAACAACTCTTCAAGGTTGCCACTTTTTCTCTCCCTATCAAATCAGCCTACCTCAATAGCGTAACCAATCATAAATTAGTTTACAATTTAACTACTCTAACACTTGCTTCTTATGGCCGTTGGTTGAGCTCAAAAGGACGGATAAACAGCTACAAAAGTAGTCCACGTTAAAAAATGAACTTTTCTTCTCCATTCTGTCGGAACATGGAATTCGCTGTAGTAGTTAAGAAAACTTTGATGATAGAACCACACGTATACCTTTGTTCGCCAACCCTTCAACTCCCACAACAACCGAACAACGTTAGAGTCATCAGTAAGGATTCCACTGTGCTGCTTGTTTTCCCCTTAGAAATGCTTGTCGCACGATTGCACAAGGTTGACCACACTTTTATTCATCTCCCAAAAGTTCACGTCCATTCCTTGTGTGTTCATTGAGATGCCCTAGCCATGGTGTCGCCCAGCCACCCTAGCAGCTTCATGACCATCATATATTGCGGTGACATCTTCAATGACTTTGTCAACATGCCCTTCCCCATCTTCCAAACTACCTGCCATTTCCACGGCTATGCTTAGCTCCTCAACACCAACAACCAGTCACGTTGGCTCCACAAGTTCCATCACATCTTCACCAAGCTCTTGGACTTCCCCTCATCCACTGCAATAACTATGACAGAGAGTACTATACTACTACTTCGTCCACCCCCTTGATGCATCCAAGTCAGCAGAGGGGGTGGCCATGCTCAAGTTTGTCCACTTATCATGCAATGTGTATTTACTTAGGCATGCCTAGCCATTGGCCGGTGATAGACTACCTCGGCTTTTTGCCAAGGCTCTCCCCCATAAAACTCTCCTCTTTCTCACTTGATAGATGAGAACTTGTTTTTTTATGTTCCCTTGCCCATGTATTATCTGTATTATTAGATCAAATATTTACATAATTTATGTTGAACTCGTTATATACATCAGTTTGCTTGTTCTTGGCAATAACACATAATTCTTGCAAATATCATATATTTTCTATCCTTGTTATTTATGTTGCTTTACCTATCTATTCTCTGTGCAGGGGCAATCAAAGACTCAGTAGTTGGTGAAGAACGAATTGCTCAGTATTTATTGGCAGTTTTAAACACGAGAAGAACACCTTTACACTGGGATCGCTTGGCTAATGAACGAATTCGATCAGCACCTGAGTTGGATAAAACCAGTGCGGATGTTTTTCCTGATTCAACTGCAAGGAAGAGACGGCAGTTGGACACGTCTGATGTGCTGTACATCAAGGTATTGTCTCTTTAAATCCTATGTCATTATAGTTGATTTTAGTGCAACTTTATGACTCATCTCTGAAACTCTTAAATATACCTGTTAGAACATATTACTTTTCGTTTTGTTGTAAGATCTCATTATGTGATCTATCCTCAACAGATATCTTTAGTTTTGTTTTAAAACTAGTAATGACAAGAATCTTGAGAATGTTCTTGTTGTCCTGGCTTTTCTAGTTCATTACTGCCTCATATCTTTTAATATCATGTGGACAAGAGTTGCTTAGTGCTGCACTGTGCTTCTAGTATGCTAGCCAATGAAACCCATACTCTACATAAGCTGCATCCCTCGGTGCTGATCGTTTATTGTGTGGACATATATTCCATGACTTAGTATTTCCTTTCATGCCTGACTGCACAGCAAGAATCCATGGACAGTTGCTTGAGGTTAAAAAGATTCTACACGCCAAAAAAGTCCAATATAAAAGGAATCCCATATTTAAAAGAAAGAATGTCATTTTTAAGTGTCAATTGCCTGACTGCACGTAGAAACAAGGTCTTTGGGATTGAGGGTGCAGGCAAAGACAGACAAAGAATAGACACTAATCAGCATGGCTTATATATATAGCTGGCTCAATGTGACCAAACATCCTCTTTTAGTATTTTTGCTTGTGTTTTTCATTCACGAACATATTCCAATTGTTAGTTCTGTTACTAGCAGTCATAACAACTATCTGGAATAATGTAAGTGCACCTTTTCTGAGCATGTTCAATGATTTTTTCCCCTGTTTGAAAGTTTTCAAACCCAAACTATGGCACAGCCCTCCATTTAATTTTGAGAACTTGTTACTCAAACTTGGGTATGAGTGAAATGTCAGTTTCATAATTTTAGTGTTGATGTCTTGTCAATATCTAACTTGAGTTCATAGGGTTACCAAATATCAAAATCAGGAATTTCATTAGCAAAAAAGTTGTGTGGCAATTAATGTTTCTCTAACATATTTTTTACCTATCACATTATCCTTCAAGAAAATTCCTTTTTTGTTCTTTATGCCCTTAAGAAATTCTCTTTCTACCAATAGAGACAATCAAGATTTTCATTTGATGTAGGATCTTGCAAAAGAGTTCCAGCGTATTTTATACCTCACATTCAAAGAATTTGAGGGAAACTTGGAGGAAGAGGGTGAATTGGAAAGTCTGATTGACGCTCAGTTTACTGCACTTCGAAAATCATGCAGAATATCTCCTCAGAAGTCATACGATGAAGCTCAGGCTACAGTCTCAAAGAAGCTGCTAATCTTATTTAGGACCGGGAAACTTGGTCCTTTCATTATTGACAATCTTCCAGATACTTCAATGTCCAGGAATCTTAGGAAACAGGGAATTCAGTCCGAAGTGAGCTCACAAGAAAACTAATGGAGATCCTTATATCCTTATGAATCTCATATCAACTTATGATGCCTTGGACGACATTTATTTACCTCTTAGTGTGCTACCATCTCATACTTTGTATCTTTTTGTCGTTAGATAAACAGTTTCGATATGCGGAGGATTTGTAAGCTTCTGCAATATGTACAATCAGAAATAGGATGATGTGTTTGTTCATCATGTACTGAGAAAAATAAAGTGGGATTTGATTTGAAAGGTAGGAATGAGAATGAGCGATACTAGACTGCAATGAGAATATGTTTGCCCATTCCAATATTATTATTTAGTTTATAAGTTCTGATTTGGTATGATTATTTTTTTTAATTTTTTTTAATTTTTTCTTTTTAATTATCTATTTGAATTTCTTTTTTGTTTTTCTTAGTTTTATAATTTTTTACTTTTTTTCCAATTTTTTCTTTCTTTGTTTTTTTCAATTTTTATTTTTTTAAGTTTTAAATTTTTTTTTAATTTTGTTAAATTTTTATTTTTTTTAATTTTAAAATTTTTGTTTTACATTTTATTATATATATATATATATTTTAGTATTTTAATATTTTAAATTTTTAAGGAGAAATGAGAATGAGAATGGAAATAAAATCCATAAACTTATATGGATTTGGTGATTTTCATAAATTTAGAAATTATTTCTAAATTATCATTCTCAAACCCATAATATTAACACTATCATTTACTATTATTCATTCTTTTATTTTTAAACCAACTAATTAAATACCACCTAAATTTTTCGGTCAATTCAAGAATTTGTGTGTCAACTCACCATACTAAATTTCTAATGGGTGTCTTCGAGGAGCAGTTAAGGATAGTTGTCAGAGGAGTTTAGGACACCCAATTTCAAGTTCGAATTAAGAAATAATCTTTTCTCTATGCATTTGGTTCTATATTTTCATGGTTGTTTTATGGTACGTTGGTGACACACTTCAAGTGACTGAGGGAGAAGTGTGAAGCTTATGCACATTTTAGGGTTTGAGCTCGCCCTAACGGCAGCAATAAAATCATAAACGAAACCAAAGGCTACTACATCTTCAACCAATACATCTCTTGTTGGAACTGAGCAACACCTCTGTGCTATTTTGGCAATTTAAATGATTCTCTGGAGACATCAGTGTGTTTCTATTACTTTGATAGTGTTAGATTCATCACGGATTGGTGCAGTTAATATTTGCATGTGTGTTTGCTTCAATAGTTCTTGATGTCAATTCCCAACGGATGAAAAATATCTTATTGGGTGTCTGACTTTTCCTATGCAAAAGGTCGTCGTGCTAGGGCAAAATGCCCCTCATGACTTACCTACCTATAGTTTGTCGTGGGGTCGGTGATATTGGGTCGATTAGGATGAGTGATATCATTTTTTTACTTTAATCGATTGATCAAATGTCCCGCATTAGGAGTGGTATGATCGGACTGCCCACTCAGGATTAGTTGATGTAAGCGGGGATATCTAGTATAAAAAATAATTGTTAAAATGTGCCTTAAGGTTTGGTGTAATGGTAAGCAAACAAACGAACTTTTCAAGTAACAAGGTTCAATTCCCATATGGTGCAAATAAACATTTGTCACTCTAGAATTACTAGAGTGTTTCTATAGTAGAACGATAAATTAAAAAATATTAGCTACTTAGATGAATACTTCCTGATTTATCTTAGTAGTAGATAGAAAATATTTACAGGACTAAGGTGATCGCTTTTAAAATTAATCGATTCGAAGAAGTAAATATATAAATTAAAAAAAAATTAAAAAGTGAGTTATCCAAATGCTTTTATGTTAAATCCCCTAAAACCTAAAATCCAAACACACCACTCAAATGATATTTATTAATTTTTTAGTTTTTTTTAATTAAATTGATTATTTACATACATTCTTGTTGCTAGAAGAGTCTTAGACAAATTAAATCAATTCGTTGTTAATTTAACTATCTAATTAATTTAAGATAAACACTAAGTAAAAAATAAATTTATTTGGCACACTTTAACATATTTAAAGCAAATTAAATATCATTGTAATAAAATATAAATTTATAATTACTGATCTTATTAATTAAAATTTATTAAGTAAAACTCAGTTAAATTCATCATGGAAGCAACTATCCACATAACAGTGTTGAAATCATAATATTCTAATGAGAACTTGAACTCAGACAAAATGACACTTTCACAAATATATATATATATATATATATTTTGAATGTGTGTGCCTGCACATGCACGCGAGGGAAGGATTTGGCAGCTGAGACACATCAAGCTAAATGTTATCCTGGAATCTCCAAATCCTAATGAACTTCTCATTGTGGGTGGTGACAATCTTCTTCATCCCTACAGACAGGCATGTGATGGGGGGCCGCAAGGATCGGGGAACGTTGTATAAGCAGGCGTTTCCGGGTAAACTCCTTGCCTTCTTTTCACTCACTTTCTGATTGTCATTGGCGGATTTGATTGATATTGCGGCATCATCCACCACCAAACTGGAAAGGATTTCACCAGTTCTCTGGTCCAGCATTCTAAGAACACCATCCAGTCCCCCAACAGCCAATGTAGATGTGTCATTTGACAGGTGATGAACAGTGTAGATAACATTAGGACTAACTCGAGTTTCCCATACTGGTCTCATAGTCCTGACAATATTGAAAATCAAGTGATTAGGTACGATATTAATTCAACATAAAATAAAATGCAAAGATGCTTAAGAAATATCAAAGCAACTGGTGTGAGAATGGAGGATCGAAAGATCACAATTTGCATGGCTAACCTGAGATCCCAACAGTGAGCATAGCCAGAAGTCGATCCGGCAAATAACAAGTAGGAATTCATATTGTATGACAAGGTTTTCAGGCCTGCATCGGAGGGGGGAAAATGCTAACTGCTAAGTGGTAGATTTTCGGTCATAAGGCCAACAACAAATTTTGAGATAAGTGGCATATTTGATGTTCAGAACTCTTAATCATTATAGGAAGTATTACCCCAAATAACATACATCTTCAACATTAATATCTGACAGTCTGATACGGTAACTAATTTTACGCTAGTGATGGTGAAAACCTCAAGCTTATGGAAAGTAAACTGCGGGATTTGCTTTATAAATGTTGATCTGGTATCTACTTAGTGTCGATTCAGCCAACAGTGTTTGGCAACAACAAAAACATGAGGTTCTTCACGCAAATTATAAATTACAAGAAAAAAATGTAAAATCTCATTTTTGTACAGAGGTGTAAGTTAGAATCTCTCTCCCACGTTTGTTGTGTAGGAAAGATAATCTTGCCTCATTCAACAAGAAATATCTTGATACACAAAATAACTCGACAAAGAATCAAAAAGTGTAATAATAAGGCAGACTTGCAATCCATTTGTTTAAATGTGGTTGTAAATATCTAAAACAAATTTTCATAGACCATTCTAACTGTAGAATAATGGTAGTTTCAACTCACATGCTTGTGGACCATGATTACATTTTTGGGGTCTATATGACTGAGGTAATCAAACATTTAACAACAAAAACTTGTCATTACTTACCTATGAACACACAGAGATTGTTTAGGATATGCAATTGAATTTCCAACTAGTTGTTGAGGTAAACAACAACAAAAACGTAAATAGAAGAAATACCAATGTTATGTTTCATCACGCCTCTATGCTGCATGCCAACCTAATTACTCAAAATGACTGTATAATGAAGTTGCATTCGCAGGAAGATCACCTGTAGGACAATAGTTGGATCTTGCAAACCCCAACCTTTCTCCTGATGTTAAATCCACAACAGCTATATTACCAAATGTGGATCCACCAATAATTAATTGATCATCAGTCAAAGCTAAGCAAGTTACTGGTCCAGAGTGAACCCTGCCAAAAATTAAACCCTTTATAGAATTAGCCGATGTAAGATCTTCTCATTTGTAATAAGGCCTACACAATAGAATTAGTAAACTACACGATGAAATCCAAAACATAGAGAGATACTGTTGGTCTCCAATGTTGCTAATCTTCTTCTAATTTTGTCCCACACGATACGTAAGCAAAGAAGTTGCTGCACTTGTACCTGAAAATTCGAGAACACTTCCCACTATACATATCAAAGACACGAACTCTACCATCTTCACAACCTATGATTGCTTCTGGATCAATATAACTGCATAGTTAAGACAAACATTCAAGCATACACAAATGAGAGGAAATCATGAAATAAATTCCACAAGGATAATAGGAATAATTGCAGACACAAAGATGTCAATAACACTATAAGAGGCACTTGAACAGGACTACATTTTCATTTAATAGATTTGTAGAAAAAGAAGCTACCATGGTTTCAAAAAGCAGCCACAATCAAATAGGTGGATGACTAGATTTTTGAAGGGGACTGCAATAACTGTCATATATGGCATGTCCTGCATATGCAATTGAAAAGAATGTTATTTGTCCATTTTAACCAATTTGAAAGCCTTGTCACTGAACTCTCAGCGTGACATTTCCCCACGCGAGCCATTATGCATGATCGTGACCAATGATCTCTATCGAAAAAAACTCAGTGCTCTGGTTCCAAGTTCTCTACTAGATCCTCCTTGATAATGTACGATGACCACCTCACCTCGAGAGAGGAACCAAGCACGTGCCATTGCACTTGCTCATGAGACATATTGTATTCGTTGTGTGGCATCACCACATTCAGTACCTCCATAGATCCTAACCAACACGAGTGATTGGAGAACTCGACAAGTGACAACATATTTCTATGTGAGCCTCACCACATCCAACCTCCTATTCACTGTCAAACCTTCAAAAACGACTTCAAAGAGCCATATTTGCCTTATGTTGCCGAATGTCCATCATTCAAGCCAAGGCCACCATCAGTCATCCACTGTTACCTGACATTGGCCTTCCCTCTCACATCCTATGTAGAGGAAGACAACAATAGAGCAAGTTGCAAGAATGCCAAGAACTCACCCAATGGAGTTTTACCAGGTAACCTCATCTTTATTTTTTGCTTTCAATAGCACTCATTGATCTTCTTCCTTTTTTTTTTTCTTCTTGTTCTTTCTCGTCTTCCCCTTCAACTTCTTTATGTTGTTGATCCTTTCTTCTTTACATCTACTTTCTACAGTCAAATCTATAAGCACAGTCTCCTATTTATATCCTTCATAATTCGACTCTAATAGAGTTGTTGTATATGTGCTGCCTAAAAAGAAAAGAAGACCTGAATAGAGAAACATTATATTTTTATTTTGCTACGTCCAAGAAAGGGTAGAGTTTTGATCTTATTTTACCAAGTCTAGCAAAGGATCAAGTGGTGCAACTTATCTTTGCTCCAAGACCCTCAAGTGTTTCCTTTTGACCTTATTCCATTGCATGTCATTGTAATTACCACTTGAGAAAGAAACCCACTCAAAAGATTACTTCCTAAGACTTCTTCATTCTCCTTTTTTGCTGATCTAAAAAAAAATATTGAACCGCCAAATCAGCAACCTCCTAGAGCCGGTCCGACGGATATGGAGGGAGGTAAATGTAGGTACACAGGTGGAAGGCGCATGGCGGGGACTACCACAAGCAGTGACAATCCGGACACACTACCATGCGTCCACCATCTGCACTACACCCTAGGGACCAGAGCTTTGCTGATCCTCAAGATAGAATGGATCGTTGTTGCAAGCTTGTTAACTCTTCAAGTTTTCTTTAGCCTGCATAGTATGTTTTCATTTCATTATGGTCATCTTTTAGCCTACATTTTCTCATTCATGTAATAAGTTAGACATAGATAATATCTATGTTCAAGTTTGAGTGGGTGTTAAAGGTATTAGGCGCAGTGAGTTCAGTCGCACATTATTATTCTAGTATTAAGATAGATTTTATCACTGATAGCCCATGCGACAGTTGTTTTATAAAGATGTAATTCATTATTCTCTTCTACAAAATCTACAGGTCCATTTCATACAAATACACAAAAGAGGCGACTAAGCCAGTTACCCTCTTCTTGTGATTGGAGAAAGGGAGTACCTTCTTCCCAGATTAACGGAGGGAACCTAAAGAAAGTATTAAGGACTATACCTTATTTAATCTTTCACTCACATAAAACCATAAATATAGCATTAAGTAAGAACCACATCTGCTCAATATTATTTGGGTACGCACAAAATATTATAGTACTTGCCATCATGGTTTTAAATCTCATTCCATGTTGAACGGCACAGTCAAAATATATTGATAAATTACCGAAACTCAAAATTACACAACACATACAATTAATCATGTGTTATCTCAATCATGTCGATAAGTATCTATCATATTAATGTCTGACACCCCTTGACGTGCTATAAAATGTGTCAAGATAAATTAAAATAATATTTGTTATATTTGAAATGTATCGTGCAAATTAACTTTCTTATAGTTAGGAAGAATGTTAGAAAGAATTGTAAAAATTACAAGGTCATCCCTAGAGAAAACTTGACTACCCAACATAAGTTAGTAGTGTTGGATACACGCATCAAGCATAGTATCGATAGAAGAAAAATATGCACGACTCTTAAAATAAGTAGTGAAAGTTAAAAAATGAGAAGCAAAACGCGTTTAAGGAGAGCGTAGAAGTACAAGTATATGGCGAAATATACGACGACTCAAATACGACATTGGATAAGATAGTATAAAAGTAAAAAATAGTAGCCAACAACGTATTTGATTACTCAAAGGGGCGTGCACCACCAAGTAAAGAATCTTAGTGGTGGAATGAAAAAGTACAAGAGAAAGTAAAATGAACAACCTATAAGTAAGACATTATATACTTGTGAGGAAAACATAAACAAATATACAGTAGCCAAGAAAAAGGTTAAGAAAATAGTAAATGAAGTAAAAAATGAAACGTTTGAATGCTTACATAGAAAATTATATACAAAAGAAGGAGAAAGTGACATTACAGAATAGCTAAAACGCGAGAGAGGAAAACAAGAGATCTTATCCAAATAAAATGTATTAAAAATAAGTGCAATAGGGTACTAGTATATGACAAGGAAATAAAAGAGCGATGGAAAAGGTATTTTCATCAACTTTTTAATAAAGATTTAGTTGACCAACTTAACTTAAATAATTTAAGTCAAATGAATATAGAAATTTAAAGTTTTATCGTAGAATTCAAATTTCAGAAGTAGAACAAACTTTAAATGGGATGTAAAATGAAAAAGTAGTTAGACCATATGATATTCCAATAGAGGTATGGAAGTGCCTAGAGAAACAAGATATTGAATGACTTACAAAGTTATTTAACTTGACATTGAAAACAAAAAGAATGTTCAATCAATGGAGGATAAGTACTTAATTCTCTTATATAAGAACAAAAGAGACATACAAAATTGTGCAAACTATAAGAGTACTAAACTAATGAGTCATTGTGCAAACTATAGGGATATTAAACTAATGAGTCATACCATGAAACTCTGAGAAAAAGTAAAGAAAGGAGATCACGGTGACTGAAAATCAATTTGGATTCATACTTGGAAGATCGACAATAAGCATCGGGAACAAAAGCAAGACTTACAAATGGTATTCCTAGACCTATAAAAAGTTTATGATAAAGTTTATATGAAGAATTCTAGAAAAGGGAGGTGTTAGCGCAGCTAATTAAGGATATGTAAAAGGATGTAACGACAAAAGTGACGATTTCAAGATAAGGTTACATCAAGACCAGCTCTGAGTCTCTATCTTTTTATACTAATCATGGATGAACTCACTGGGAAATCCAAGACACAGTACTATGGTGCATGTTGTTTGTAAATGATATTGTTTTATTATACAAGACACGTGAAGGAGGAAATGTTAAAATCGAATCTTGGTGAGAAATAGTGGAAGTGAAAAGTTTTAGACTTAGTAGAGTAAAAACAGAATATATAGAATTTAAGTTTATCAATATTAGACATAATAAGATAACTGTTAAGATAGTAGATGACAAGTCGTCTAGAACTGAGAGCTTTAATTATTTAGGATCCTTTTCACAAAAAGATGGAGGGATTGAAAGAGATGTCTTACATAGAATATAAGCAGGATAGTTGAAATGGAAGAGAGCAATGAGTGTTCTATGCAATTGTAAAGTACCTCTAAAATTTAAAGGAAAGTTATACAAAATGGCGATTAGACTTGCTATGTTATATAAAGCTAAAAGTTAAGCTATGACTCGAGCACATGAGCAAAAGATGAGAGTTGCAGAGATAACGATATTAAGGTGGATGTGTCGACATGCGATGGACAAATAAGAAATGAAAATAATAGAGAGAAAATCGGGTTGCATCTATAAAAAAAAACTTCTAGAGACACATTTAAGATGGTGCAGACATGTACTTATATGACCAATAAATGCTTCAGTTAAGCAATGTGAACGTATGACAAATACACATCAAACGAGAAAAATAAAATAAAATAAGATAAAATTTATTTAAATATAGATGATGATATAGTAGGGAATAGAACCCAATGGCATAGAAGGATTCATATAGCCAACCTCACCTAATGGGATAAGGTTTGGTCATTGTTGTTGT
>JBBPFQ010000075.1:1828047-1842901 GCA_037974815.1 Kaempferia elegans
AAATAATTTATTACTTCGTAATGACTAATTGCCGAAGTAAACATTGGCGAAGTCTATTGTCTATTTTCACATAGTGCGGGTTCACTACCAATAACTATTTGGATAATATTCCTCACTTATCATAAATATTTACGATGAGCATTTATTGGATTTTAGCACTATTATAATTAAATCGTTCATGTGATTTAGTTTAAAGTTAAATTGATTTAGTTTACACTTTTTTTACCTAACAAAATGTGATGGTCATTGTATGCAGATGTACAAATGGGCATGAATCCTATTAGTGCAACATACCTCCCGTAATTTATTTGTCTGTATCTTACCGCGGAACTGGGTAATACTTGACCACCAATAAATGAGCATGAATCGCCAAATTGAATGAATGACAAAGCTTACTCAAAAAGCTGGTTACAAATTGAAAAACAAGGTTAGGAGTTTAACCAAGTAAAGACACTCGCGACAATGACGACATTGCAGTTCGAACCTCAACGCCATTGCCTGCGCACGATAGTTAACACACGATTATTCCCAAACAACATAAAATAAACTGAAAGATCAAGTCAAAGAAACACAAATCACATTATAGGGGATGCTAGTGCCTGTACGAGTGTTGTTTCAAAGACAAAGGACGGAGAAAAATTATCCAAGATGCAATCATCATTTCAGAAAGGAATGTGCCTATGAACCTCCCGTTTATCGTCAACCTGACTGGCACAAGTTGGCTTAGGAGAGAATACTGCAGTAGTATAGCAATTTTCTGCCTTGGGTTAATATGTCAACTGGAAAAGGGAGAGGCCTCTTCATGATGATTTGTGCAAAAGTTTTGTTACCCTGCTACAAAATGACACTTAGGTTAAGTGGTGAATTTGTTGCAGACTTGCTGTCTCAGAAATTTCTAGTTTCAATAGCCATTTTTACTTTGTCAGCCAAAAAACCATTGATAACAATTAACAAATATAACCCTTGCAAGTTAAAAGTGTTTGCCCATTAATCAACATTGTGAGTTCTGGAAAGAACTATATTATACAAACAAAAACCGAGCAAGCAAACAGCTTGCTATGAAGATTATGGACGCAACAACTTATTCAGTCGACCTTATTTATAAACAACTAATTTAATTAGGCACCATTGGCATGTTCTTGCAATGACAAGCTTTAAAAAACACAAGTTTAGTAGAGACTTGAGACAATGTGCAGTATCCTCTAATGAAAAATTGAAAATATCATGGATGGAGCCTAATTCCATAATTGCTATTTCCAGAAGTAACTCAGTAACTAGTCTTAGTTAGAAGACATTGAAGAGATCAGATCCCTGAAAAGTTAAACGATACATGGTTGAAGAGACACATGGAAGCTAATATTACCCTATGAAAGGGAGAAACAATCTGCCAATCGGGTTTTATCAACGGCGTTAACAAAACCGGTTAAATCCAAGTAAAACCCCATTTTGAATGGTTTCAGATCTGGAAATTTGTGCTGCTGTGATTGAAGATGAAGGCTGAGACTGAAGTTTGTGATGTCTTGAAATTGCATTAACTTCTTGGATAAAGAAACCTGAATGCTCTAATAAACCTGTAGCTGAAGACTCTAGTCATGTTGATGCTCTGGACAATCTAGTAGTAGTTGAAAATTTGATTTTTGAACTAAGAATTATTCTCCAACATGAGTTTATATAACATTAAGGGTATAGTATATTATTTTTAATCCCCAACAATGGAGACAAAAAAAAGGATTTATTTGTTAATATCATGAAAATTTGAAAAGTAGTTAACAGTGGTGTTTTTGAGAAATCTCAAAGATAGAGGTTGCTTTCGGATAATGACAATAAGGTGATTCTGACCGCCGCACTTTCATCGTTCAAGGGCCGGCCACTAGGGCGACGGTATAAGATCCCTAATTTTTAAGACAGAAGAGATTTCTTGATTCATAATTCTTGATGTTCTCCTGGTCCCAAATCAGAAGGGGTTATTGGATCAGATCAGGAGAAACTAATACATAGATCTCTAATCTAATTTAACGACTCTCTTGATTGGACCAAGAAAAGATACAAAAAATTGGACCAGGAGATCCCGACACTTTTTAAGGACCCTCAAATTTGACACACATATATAATATATTATATAATATTAGTTTATTTTAATAAAATTTTAAAAAATATATATATAATTAAATTGTCTTAATAAATATTAAAAAATATATTATTATATTATTTTAATAAAAATAAAAAATATATTTACTATTAAAATTTAATCTAAACACTCATTTTCCTTTTTAAACTTTTATTTTATGTATATAATTTTTATTAATTTATTAATCTCCAGAATAAAATCTGAATCTTAATAAATAATTTTCTTCTTTTTTTTCTTCTTTAATTCTCTTTTGATTAAATCAGAAAAAATTATTCTCAAATTAAAATTTTAATTTTATTAATATATAAATATGTAATATAAATTATCTATTTATTTATAATTTTTATTGTCAATATTAAAGATTAATTTTTAATATGGTGTTGGAGTTTAATATTTTATATATTTTTTCAAATTTAAAAGAATTTAAATAAATCATCCTAATTTTAATCTACTATAGAATAGATTATATCGACTATTTTAAATACAAATCACATTTTATTTTATTTTAATTATATTTGTTTTATGTTTATTTTATTGTTACTTTTCTGGTTGATTTTGTATGTTTTATTTTTATTTTTAATTTTAAAAATCTTATTGATAATTTTACATTTTAAAATGATAAAATAACTTAATTTTTTTAATAATTATTTAATATTTTTATATTAATATTCTTTTTAAAAAAGTTTAAAAAAAATATATTTTATACAATATTATATTTTTAGAGAAAATTAATAAATATATTTTTAATAAAATTTATTATATTTTAAATAAAATATATTATTTTTTAATTTTTTAATTATAATTTATTTAAATTGTACGTTAGTATATATATTTTTTTAATAGGGTCTATTTTCTCTTCTCAGGGACCGCACCGTTCCTCCGCTCCGCCCGATGCAGGCAAACGCTGCTGCGGCGAAAACGGACGGAGGGAGAGGGAAAGCGGCATGACGGAAGCGGTCTGCAGGTGGCGGCAAGGGAAGCGATCGCGTTCGTTTCGCGCGGTATTCTCGCTGCCCGTAGTTGTCAACAATGCGCCTCCCACGTGTCTCCCCCTCGCGATGCATGCCGCTGAGCAAGGGCAGAGAGGATAGAGGACTTGCGTCAGGCGGCGCCACCTCCTCCTCCTCCTCCTCCTCCATTCCCTGCCCTCCTTTTTAACCCCTCCTCGCCCCAATACTCCCCACGCAGCCCTCCATCTCATCCCACAGCATGGCGACGCCCTCCTTCCGCGCCGCCGCCTGCCTCTCCCTCCTCTACTTCGCTTCAATGCTGCTGCCGATTTCGCCAGCCGATGTCGATCCGACCATCCGGTTGCCGTCTGATCGGCCCATCCCTGATACCGCGGAGGAGGACGAGACGGGAACCACTTGGGCTGTTCTCGTGGCTGGCTCTTCGGGCTACGGAAACTATCGGCACCAGGTACGCGCCACCCGTGACTGCGTTATTTCGATGAACACATGGCCGGCGATAGAGAGCAGGTTGAAGACGACGGTTCGGTTTGTGGAAATGCAGGCGGACGTGTGCCACGCGTACCAGCTGCTGCGGAAAGGCGGGCTGAAGGAGGAGAACATAGTGGTGATGATGCACGACGACATCGCTGACAACCCGCTCAACCCCAGGAAGGGAGTCATCATCAATCACCCCCAGGGCCAAGATGTTTATGCTGGCGTCCCCAAGGTAGAAGGGGTCCTTGCTTCCTATTTGCTCTGATATGTCTTGCGTGTTCAAGTAGTCGTCGGTGAACCTGCATACAATCCTCTTCGGTTTAGAGATGAAGTGGGTGTCCTGGTTTTCTTTTCCATGCCATGGAATGAAGTAACCTGAAGAGTAACAAAGTGTCCATACTGCATCATTTAGGTATTAGTTGTTCTAGCTAGTGATAGTCTTGATGAATCAATCTAATTTAAAACAACTAGACAAAAAATTAAAACAAGAGTGAACATTGTCTTTAGGTGAATTACTTACCCTTTTGCTGGATCACCAAATAATCTTACCATAATATACATCTGTTGTATTCTCCTTACAATTTCAGGTAGCAAAACTAGTGAAAGAAATTGATTAAAAGAGGAAAGCTTTGCTGTCTTTTACACTTACACAGGGGAAGTCTTTTGATGAAAGCAAATTAAAAAAAAAAACGTTGGATAAGATTTGGAAAAATGCCTAAAGATCCAGAGCCTCTTCCAACCTCAGATTAGATGCAATGTACAAAAAAAATTCTTTGAAATTAGTAGCTTCATTGGTGAATAGCTGCAACCAAAGAGGATCAAAAGAATAGGTTTGGTTTGTGAAAGAATGTGAAAGCTGATTTAGTTTCTTATGCTCTAAGGGAGTGATACAAAGGATTTGAAATTATGGGCATGGTACACCGACTAAAATGTAGCTTTCTCAAACGGATTAGAGATGGGTTTGCAATTTGTATCTAAGCCACATTAGGTTGAATCATTACGGAAGGGAGAATAGGTAACAAAGTATGTCATAAAATGGCTTCGAAGTGCTTCTTCGGAGCAATATGAGAGTGGGGGAGAGCTATAACATTTTATTTTGGACAGCCTGAACACATCCAGTTAGAGGAGTATCCCCAGGTTGATAGGGAGTGTAGGCATACAGGATGTCATCACTACCTCTACTAGTTGGACACGTGTCACCCTCTTATCTTATATCCTAAGTTAGTGTTGTTATTTCGTAATGTGTTTCTCCTCCCACATTGTGGTTTAGTGGGTCAAGATTGCTAACATTGTATTACAGAAGGCGCATCTTTTATACTATATGACACTTAGGTTCTCGTGCTATGTTATCGTGTTTGTGTAGTACCTAGATGCAGTGGTTTTATCATTTGAAGCCATATGACTTTTGCAATGGGAAAATGAATCACTGAGAGAGAAACCAGGCCTAATAAAGGTCATATCTAGTGTTTATTTTGTCTTGCTTATCTTCCAATTTTGGAATTGTGGTGTTGTAGAGGTGTCTGTTTGGTAGAGGAGTCTCTGATAATTGTCTCACATTGTACCAAAACTATTTGACTGAGATGATGTTTGAGGCTGGTGAATTTTTATTATTGAAAGATGATAGGACTCAACGAAATGCATTTGGACCATCACCCTTCTGAAACTTCCTCTCTGGTTTTGAGGTAAGAGGCGGATTTTGGAAATCCTAAAGAGTGGTGATGAGAATTCCGAAGGTTTGCCAACCTTTTTGCAGGCTTTCGTTCTAATTGGTTCTTCGCTCTTGAATTTATTTTCACTATTTGAAACTTGTTTACGAGAGCTGTTTTGATATATAATTTTATAATAATAATTCTATCTTATCTGTTCCTATCTAATTGTTTACTTGATCTTCTCTTGATTTTGTCTACCATGTTCTTGTTTTCTTTTCTTGACAGAACCCACTATGTTTATTGTGTATGTGCTAACATTGTCAGCCATCTTTTGGCATTAAAGCCTCGATTCTAGTGTATAACACTGCTTAGGGTTCTTAGGACTACACCAAGGAGCAAGTCAATACCAGGAACCTGTATGCAGTGATTTTGGGTGATAAGGGCGCTGTAGAAGGTGGAAGTGGAAAGGTCATAGAAAGTAAATCCAATGATAGGATCTTTATCTACTACTCCGATCATGGAGGACCTGGGGTCCTTGGTAGGTTCCAACTTTCTGTGTCATTCTGATTGCCAACTTTTATGCTGACACTTGTTCAAATACAGGAATGCCCAATTTGCCATATCTTTATGCTGCTGAGTTCATTGAAGTATTGAAGAAGAAGCATGCATCCAAGAGTTACAAAGAAATGGTCAGACAATTCTACTACATAGCAATTTAGCCCTATGGTTATGCTATACTGCTGATCTTTGTTGGTGTTCGTTAGAACAGATTATTTATGTGGAAGCATGTGAGAGTGGCAGTATCTTTGAAGGTTTAATGCCAGAAGACCTTAGTGTATATGTGACAACAGCATCCAATGCTGTTGAAAGCAGCTGGGGAACCTACTGTCCTGGGATGGATCCTCCACCTCCACCGGAATATATGACTTGCCTTGGTGACTTGTACAGTGTTGCATGGATGGAAGACAGGTTTGAGTTTTATACCTAAACAAGTCATATCTGTTGTCAAGTTCAAAAGGTCAGAGGTCTAAACATTTTATTGCATTTGATTTTTTTTTTTTTCATGTTAATGGGCTGGCATTAGATTATTTGGTACTGCTAAGGAAAAAAAATAAAAAAAATGTATTTCCTTCTTCAGTGATTTTGTTTCTTTGGGAGATAAAACAACAAATAGGCACTGAAGTACAACAAATTGGATTAGAGCATCGAATCCAAGTTCAAACTGTAGAATTTTCTGATTAGTAACTTAGGTTTAATTACAAGATGTTAGTGCATCACAGAATAGCTACACTTTTAATTCTTGCTAATGACATAACTTTGCTTTGTTTAAAATTTCCCCAAGAAAATTTTGCTTCGAACATTGTATGCTTTCTTCTCAAAGCCATAACTTAGTCTTTCTTGAAAAACTTTGTCAAGAAATTAGCATGTGGTGAGCATTGTCACAATAACAGATTGTACCTTTTACTGCTGCAAAAGTCATATCTTGGTTCTTAATTTTGACACAGTCTGGTGTGCTAACTCATTTAAAAGCTAAAAAGGAGCCAGAACTTCCATTTGTAATGGTATTCCTATTTTTAAGGGTAGAAATCTTCCAAACTTAGGAGTCTTTTCAATATGATGGCACTGCTAACCTTCTAATTATTTTTATGGCAGTGAGAATCACAATCTAAAGGAGGAAACGGTTGGAAAACAGTACGAGTCAGTAAGTTCCTGTTAATCTCTATTATAGATAGTCCTCTTCTTTTTTTTTCGAAGTGTTTATCTGATAATGTGTTCAGGTGAAGATGAGGACATCGAACCAGAAAACATACAGTATAGGGTCTCATGTGATGGAGTATGGTGATAAGAATGTGAAACCTGAGAAGTTGTACCTTTACCAGGGGTTTGACCCTGCCAATGCCAATTTAACTGAGAATGCACTTCGCCTCAGCACGCAGATGGGAGTCATCAATCAGAGAGATGCTGACCTCCTATTCTTATGGCACATGGTGAGTGAAGAACACTTCGTTTTCCCTTCTTATTATTTTTATGCTATTTCCATTCGTGGCGATGATTTAACTTGGAGACCAAATGATTTAATATGAACCTTGTATTTTTGATGACGAGCAAAGAGCAACATCGGTACATTCTAAGGGCCTAGTGCCAAGGGATGTGTGAGTGACCTTGATTTCTAGCATATTGATCGATAATGTTATATTTAACCCGTGAACTTAGAGCAGTGGAGAGAAAGACTATATACACATGGATTTCATATGTAAGTAGGAAACATGGTCGTTTCAATTGGTTTTAACTGGCAGTATTGTCTTTCAACTGGTTTAGACCCATTTGTCGATCTTTTCGTGCAGTTCCCCATCTTTCAACCACTTTTTAACCACTTGCATTGTTTTTCTATCTTAACAACCTAGTGCTTGCTTTCAGTATGAAAGATTAGAGGAGGGGTCAAACAAAAAGAAGGAAATTCTCTTGGTGATCACTGAGACGACGATGCACAGAGCACACCTTGACAGTAGCATCGAACTCATCGGCAAACTAATTTTTGGATCGGATGCTGCACCTTCCGTCCTCAAAACTGTGAGGCCATCTGGTCAGGCCCTGGTTGATGATTGGGATTGCTTGAAAACAATGGTAAATATTGTGCTCTAGCGTCTTCATCTGCACAATCTATTTTATTAAACGTGACCATTAACATAAAACCTTAGGTCCAAGCATTCGAGTCACATTGTGGATCGCTCACTCAATATGGCATGAAGCATATGCGAGCTTTCGCAAACATATGTAACGAGGGTGTCTCGAAGGATGCAATGGAAGAAGCTTGTGGTAATGTCTGTGGAAGCTACAACTCAGCTAAGTGGAGTCCCTTTATCCATGGCTACAGTGCATGATCTTCTATCTCAAAATTGCACACGTCTAGTGCAATGTAAACTCATCTGTGCTGATACATAAATATATGCACACTTGCAGTAGGAATAGTCATGTGCTCACTTAAATTTGTCCAAGGGTGTTGTTTCGGGTATTGTTTTTTAACTGATACTGCTTGTTAGCTAATATGATTAATTTAAAGTGGTTATTGGTTATAGAATTTTAGTATTTATTAAGTTTGAAATGTATTCTTGAGGTAGTCTCCTAACATGAGGTCTAGATATTTGGATTTTCAACTCAATTTGTTTTTTCAACGTAAAATTCTCTTCCTTGAATCTTCTTGATAAGTCAAAGTCTGTCTTCTCCTTAAGTTGTATTGACAGAAACTAGAACGGCAATGCATCTTAGGGGATCGGAAACTGGCTTCGATGTTGCTTTCGTCACTGCTGTAATGCGATCAAACTAACATACATATCTTGTTATGCTTTGGAGCTTCCTTTCAATCATGGGGGTTTCAAGAACAAATGTTCATCATCATCTTGAATAGCATCCTCATTTACATATGTTTCCAGAGTACTTCCGACGATACAAGATTATTTGCATACACTTCAACTTCCCTCAATCTTCTTCACAATTTACAGCAAGGGAAATCCTCTGATTAGCAGAAACTACAAGTATCTGTGCGTCTCATTGTGAATAAAAAGACAATTCTGGTGATCCTGAGATTCTAGTCCTGCATGATCTTGCCAAGTTGGAGACAGATTTGAAATCACTCTAATTTTAGCACCAACAGTCGAAAACAATCTCTTCGATTATATCATCCAAGATGATATCAGATGTTGTCTCACCGGTAATATTGAGAACTTCAAGTCCAAGGTCCATCCAAGGTCGACCATTCAAGTCCTTTTTGACTACCTTATCTAATGTGTGGGGCGATGGTACTTGAAGGTGCCATTCGAGGCTCTTGCTTACCTCTTGGATCAAGCCTTCACCTTGAGGGTCAGGTGGGATATTTCGCTTGACGTAGGATAGGCACGGGATGCTTTTCAAGAAGCTCTCGTGTATATCTAAAAGGACTTCATTGATGCAGTCGAATAGTAGCTTAGGATCATCTTGTGGTAAGCAAAAAAAGATTCCTATTTCCTCGTACAAAGATGGTTCAAGTAATTGGTCTTCAATATCCCATTTCATTGGGAATTCATCCACAAATCCTGAAGCTTCCAAGACTGCTTTGATGTAATCAAACCTAGCTTGACAATCATCATTTACAACGCGTGATGCTGTAATTCTTGCAGAATTGCTGCCTTCTTGAACAGCTTGTTGATGAATATTATCTGCAAAAAGGGATCGAATTCAGAGGTATGCCAAAAGGCAAACGAATCTGTTTCAACTAAAGAATTGATGCTTTTCAATTGCCAGATCATACAATTCTCTATCCCAGTAGAGTCAGGGCTGCTAATATCATCTGACATGAACTTTTCGAGAACAGATACTGGACTTGGTTGCTCTAGTTTTTCATTGATGCTTTCAGGAGCCATTAAGTTTTGCTTGACTAAGCTGCTTGGTCGGGGCTTCAGCTGCACCACTGCTGGTGACTTCTCTTCAAATATACCCTAGCAGAACAGTAGTATAGTTGTAAGACAGAAAGGTTATCGTTAAATCGAGACAACTAATTGGACAAAAAGTTACCAAGCCACATAATGTAGGTTCATCCAATTGGTTAGATTCTATAGTCCTTTTAGCATCAACTTCTTCAACGATCTCTGCATTTTATGATAAAAGCTTCGATAGACTTCATAATGAAGTAACAAAAGAAACAACAAAAATGTTATATAAATTCAAAAGGCTTACCTTGGCTGTTCAAATCTTTGCTACCCACAAGTAATAGCTCCGATATAGCGGTTCCAACCAATTCTGCAGCCATGACCAACATTTTACTTTCATCACTTGAATGGACAAGGAAAATGGAACTTTTAAATATTTTGTTTCTAAGGTTATTGATCCCACCTTCATGCTTTAACTGTTGTAGTGATGGATCTTCTATCTCTTTAGGCGGCACAGCAAGTTCCTCATCTCTTTGAGGACTGGATGTAGGAGATAACTCGGTGTATCTTAAGATAGAAAGCATTGTTCCCAATGATTCTGAAACTTCAACTCTTGGCAAACTATCAACTCTTGTGTTTAGCATCTCAGCGAGATGCTTCTTGGCTTCCTCATATATTGAAGACTGAGATCTTGATGTCGATGGAGAAATACGACTGTTGCTGTTAACTTCAAATTCTTCAGAACTAATGTTCTTACTTTGCCTATTATCAAAGTATACTGATTTGGGCTGCTTATCGTCACAAGAAAAATTTTCAGATGAGTCGCGTGACTCACTAGGCCTAACTGGAATTCTGTGTAGAAGACCATCCATGGAAATAGCATGTCGTGCTTCTCTGCTCTCACCAATTATATGCCGGAGTCTCCTCCTAATTTCTCTAAGGGAAAAATGGGATACAATCCTTTCATCACTGTCATTTTGCTTAGGGGCATGACGGAATTGCGGCACAGAACTTCCAGTAGTTCTCGTTGGGTTTGGCTTCAGAATGACAATTCTATTCGAAGATTTGGAAGTTGGATTTTCTGTTGTAGGCTTCGTCCCCTTCGACTTATCCTTTCTCCAGAAAAAGTTATATCTGTTTTGTTTCTGAAGCAATTGGTTGCGGTCAGACTCATTGCATTTCCCTGAATTATCATTCTTCTCCACCAACAGTGGGACATTTTCTGTATATCTATCTGATCCCAGTTTGGATGTTTTCCTTACCTGATCACCATGAAGTCTTTGAATATGTTTAAACAGAACTGAATCTGGATCTTGGAGGAGCTTCATAAATAACTTCCTATCTGAATCTATAGTAGCTATTGCATCCCTTAACTTTTCCGGCCGGACAATTAATCCTCCGTCATTTTGTTCCTCGACAATGGAATTCTGACTTATCAGCTCAGCAAAATCAGCTAGTGTCTTTTTAAAAAAAGAGATCTTTTGATCAAATTCAAGATGATCATCAAGTTCACGAAGTTGGTACTGACTCTCCAAATTAATACTTTCCGAGTAAGGAAGCAAATCAAACTTGTTGTCAGAATCTCGGCTAGCTTGTTGGCGAGTATAACTGTAGAATTCTACCAAAAATGCTGCCACCTCAAAGTTAAGAGATCTTTCAGTTTGAGACATCTCTCCTTCCATCAGTGCTTTTATACTTGTTGAACCGAAACTAACCTTATCGTCTCTAATTTCATCAATAAGCTGAGAAAAATAAGGGATTGTTAACTAGCAGCAGAGATGTTAGGTGCTAACACTTCAAAACTAGGCAATAGAAATACAAATAAAATAACTAGCTTGAATATAGTAAACTATATCATTTAGTTCCTCTTCGACTACTACACATACTGTAGAGTTGCTCACTAACCAACGAAAATGACTCATTAGGTCATAAACAAAAAGAATTAAATGGAAGCCTAAATTTTATTCATATTTACTTCAAACATGGATGATGAATCTTCTCTGCTTCTGCAAATTGGATTAGCAACATAAGAATCAAAAAGAAAGGTTTGAGGGATTGATGCTAATATCAGTCTATTATGTACTATTTCTGTCTACAAGATAAATATCTATGTTTCATCAATTTCGCAAGTTTGTTTCTTCGCACATCAACAAGCGGTGTTCGTCCCAAGTATTGGAGGTTGACTATATGGGTCTATGCAAAACTATGCCACTAGAATACTCAGGATATACTAAAACAGCAAGAATTACACAACTAAGACATTCTCAAAAAGTATGGCTGTCTATAGACAACTGATATCTTTAACTACTGATGAAAAAAATGTGTATACTTACAGTGGCACCTTCATGCTTGTTTTCTGAATTTCTTAGTTCATCGAGCTCAATTCTCGAATAGCCAGAACCTGAATAACATAAAGAAATAGTTATGAGCTTCTAGTTAAAAAGGCATACAAATAACTAAATTTAAATGAAGACCTTAATACCTGCTTAGCAACCCCAAAATCAATAGCTATAGTTCATACTAAAACTGAAATTCTTACCAGTATGGTTAGTACTTTCATGCTTTGTATCTGAAAGTAACTTCTGAATTGGATGGCCTCGACGGAAATCCAACAAGCTGATCAAACCCCGCACACATCCAACATTGTCCCTTCGCGGACGTCTATGAGGTCTTTTTGCCATAGTCCAACTCCTGTTTCTTTCAGATCCCAGAGAATGTTGAGGAAACAGGGAATAAGGATCTGAAAACAAACAGAACAGGATGAGATTGGGCAGGCCTTTCAGTGCAAAACAAGAGATGCAAAAACTGACAAAAATTTCTGAAAAAGAATTATTTGTAATGAATGACCATGTCGGGTAAAGGATCAAGAGCAAATAATTGCATTAACTCCCAGAAATAAGAGGCATATGATTGAACTATATGAGACAAAATAACTTGATGCGGTAACAAATATGTGCTTTTTTTCCCCCCTCTTCTTCTTCTAGGTGAAATCGCAAGCAAGTCTGATTCAGATAACAAGGAAAAGGTGGATCATCGCTTTTTCAGCTTCATACCTTGCATATCTCAATGGAAGAACCAAATCTGACATGGTATCTTCCCCAAGATCAACACGGCGGCGAGCCTCCTCAAGGCGGCACGCACTCGGCGACGATTAACCAAGAAGACGGCGAGGAAGGAATTGGGGGCGAAGGGAAGGCAGGAAACGTGGCCTTTAACCCACTCCACGACAACCCAAAACGACCACGGCGCCGCAGCCAACGACAGCACAAACGGCGGAGAAAGCAGAGCAGAGAAGCGATGTTGCACGCAACTGTGTACGTCGTGGAATGGTCGCACAAGGAATAATAGAGAAAACATATTCGAATTTTAAAAATTTATAATGTATATAAATTATGCTTTTAAAAGAAAGTTTTCAATTTTTAGAATTAGTCGAAGTACGAACGCTTAGTTACCAACAGAATCAAAATGTGATCCTTTTTATTCTCATCGTAAAAAATCTCCTCTTCTTAAAAAAAAATCTTTTAATTTAATAAAAATTATATTAAACTACTTTTTTTAATCATTAATTAAATTATTATAATATATATTTTTAAAAATCCCTTTTAACGTCAGAGGCCGTTAAAAGTAGCGGCGGTGTCTGATAAACCCCCGCGTTGACTTTTTTGGAGTCTTGCCAAATGTACGTCGGTTCTCCTGCAACTTTCTTTCTTGCCTTCGAACACCTACCGTTTTATAAAAATTCCAACGTCAAAGTACCAACCTCAGACGCTATCGTTCTTTTCTAACATATTAACAAATATATATGAACTATCATTTGAATGGAGAATGATCTCGTATTTATTTATTTTATTAATTAAACAAATGGACTAATATCCATAAGCATTATCGCATCTTATTATTGACATTTTTTTTAGCAGTTCCATATAATTTTTAAACATTGGAATATTATAGAATTAATATCTCGTCAAAATGTAAAAAGTAGACCGTTGTATTTTATTAAAAGCATTTAAATCTTGTTGGTATAAGAAACCTCTAAGCAATTGAATGACGTTGAGCCGCGTCACGCCGAATTAAGCACTGAAAACGGAAGCGCAAAGAGTGTCGGCAGAATGCAAAGGGCCTTGATCGTTGTGCTGGAGCACGCAGACAGATCTAGAGCACCTACCAAAAGCGAACGCATTAAACAAAGACGTTCAGATCAGCGAGCGAAGGGGGAAGACGACGACGGAGTTATGGCTTGCTGGTTGTGACAACGTTGATGTTGGCTTCGTGTATTAATGGCTCGACTCGACTCGACTCGACTCGACGTCATTATATTGGGCCTGGGCTTCAAGTCTTTGCAGTGGAAGTTAAGGCGTTTAGGACCACATAGCTGCGACGTCGGAGATGCATGTATGGTCCGTTGGTTTTTTTCACTTGGCCATCTATTTGTTGGAAAATAATTTATAAAAAAAATTACTTTGTCAGTATGTAGGATTAGGGACGGATTGGTTATTTATCTTGGGCTTAGTCCAGTGATATTTAAGATGTAGTATAATTACAAAAATACAATTATTTATGTAAACTTTTTATTTACTCCATTAAAATTTAAATCTCTTTGACAGTCGATGGTGTAAATTAGCTGAGCCAAATTTAATTTGATTGGGTTTAAATTTATTTACTATTTATTAAGTTTGATAATATTTATTTATTAAAGTTTTTGTTACTCAGTTTATTTATTAATCGAACCAAAGCTTAGTATCTGGATTAAAAATAAATAAATTAGCATTAATGATTTACTTTATTTACTCTGAGGTGTGGATTGAGAATAGAATGGAATCTCTGCTGATACGATGGATATATAGGTGACAACCATATAGGATTAGTATGTCAATCTTTTTATTAATATGACAGTCAAAGTCTAAAGTAGGTCAACCCGATTAGATGACTGATTGGGACATTAGACACCACCATCCGATCGGATCTCCAATTCATGAGGCCCTGCTCCCCTAAATCTTCCCGCTCGGATCTCCGACTCACGAGGCCACGATCCCCTACATCATCCTGATAGGCTCAAGAGATCACGGGGTTCTGCTCCCTTTTATGTTGGTGCCCCAAGTTGGTTTGATGTGATCAACCTAGTTGGGTTAGGTCCTGTGTTAGTCTAACCTTTTGACTAAGTGTGCAGGAGCTTAGGATCACAAGAAGTCGAGCGGAAGACGCGACAGTACGAGAAGGACGGCACGGGAA
>JBBPFQ010000075.1:1844489-1858587 GCA_037974815.1 Kaempferia elegans
TTGAAGTTTAAAAATATAAATAGTTTTGGTTCGAGTTTGATTCGAAATAAAATTTGAACTCGAGTTTGATTTCAATTGTTTGTACTTTGATTCGAATATATTTAAATTATAATTTGAAGTGATTTAAATTTAAATATATTTAAAATAAAATTATGTAAAAATAATTAGAATTTAATTCGAATTTAGCTCACGAGCAATTCATAAATAATCAAATAAAATAGTGTAAGTTTAAATTAGGGTAAAACAAATATTAGAACATATTCAAGTGCAGATCGAATTCTATAATTTTAATTATGAATCAAATATATTTTTAACTGGTTCGAACAGTTTATGAACTGGCTTAATTCGTTTGCACGGGACCTGTTTTCTCCTTAATATGACATAAAATATAAGATAAGGTTACACATCAGTGATCATATTTCTAGATCTCTTCTCATGAGGATACTTAAGAAGCTAATTTTTGTTGCCACAAAACCAAGTATATATAGATAAGTATTTATTAAAAAGCAAGTTAAGCCCATCTGTTTATTTATTTAACGTAAAATGTCTAAATTTTTTAAAAATATTTTGTAATAGTTAACGGCCAATAGAAAATCATTATAATACTACCAATTGAAACTGATATCAAATATACTAAATAACGATAAGATATTTCTTTTTTTAAAATCTTTTTTAAAATTATTTTGAGAGGAGCTAGGGGCAGAAATTATTTTGGATAAAATTGAGTTAATATGTATTAATAAAATAGAAAAAATTAGGATAATACCTTAATTTTAAGGGGATTTTTTAATTATTTTTTCTCTCACGCATTTATGCAGGGGCCGCACCAATCAAGTATAATTTAATCATTTTTTCAATGACGTGGCCACAGATGACAGAGAGAAAGTCCCCACCGCACGTGCGGCGTCTTTGTTTTTTTTTTTCCGTCTTCTCCCGAGGCAGAGCCCGTCTGGTCGCGGGAGCTCATCGTCCTCTCTCCGGCCATCTGTTCGACGGAATTCCTCGGAGGAAGCGATGGTGTCGTTCCTGAAGGCGCTAGTGTACGGTGCAGGCGGAGTTGTGGTCGTCGGTATGGCGGCGCTGGTAGCGTTGCAGGAACGGTTGGTTTACGTTCCGGTGCTCCCCGGGCTCGCCCGCGCCTACCCCATCACACCTGCGCGGCTTCGACTCGACTACGAGGACGTTTTCTTTCGTTCTTCGGATGGTGTTCGCCTCCACGCCTGGTTCGTCAAGCAGTCTCCTTGGAAGCCAGGTGGATATGGAACCTTTTGGATCCCCATTGTTCATTCTAGATATTCTTCTCTTTATTTATTGAGACAGATGTTGATCTCCGTATGAATTTCCTGCCCCCTTAAATAATGGTGAACTATATTTTTCGTTTGCGGAAAAGGTTAGGGTTTTAAGATGCTATTTGGGTAGATCTAGAGCTTAATTTAGTCTTTTAGATGCTGACAGCCTTATTTCAGTGATCTCCCTAGTTTTTTTTTTGTTATGCTTACCTTACGCAAGGAAAGTAGTTTTTTTTTGAGTCGACAGTGTATGGACCCTGCACGATTAAGTCCTCCCATCGCCTTTTTTTACTTCTGAATTCTACAATTTTGGATCAGGCATTATTACTTATTTTCATGGTAAACTTGTGTCATCTTCCACATAATAATCCAGTGGCAAACTGTTTCAAATTCCATTGTTAAAATGAGCCTCTTGATTTCTTTAGATCCCCCTTGCTTGAATTATCTTTCTGAAATCAGTTTGATTTGAGAAAAAAAATGTCTGAAAAGTTGCATCTGGAATAGCATAAAAATGCAGCATTGTGGACCTACTCATGGGTTTATATGTCAAACATATTACAAATGAAAATGTTTTATCAATTGCACCGTTTTTTATGTCTTCAATTTAGAAGAGGAGTTTGATTGGAAGAAATTGACGAACAAAGGAGTGTTATAAGGCAGTACTAGACATAAGTATGACTAGGATGGGGTTTGATTGGGCCTGGTTTCTACCTATATGTTATGGGGCTGGCCATGTTGGCCATTTGAAAAGGTAACATCAAGGCAGAATGAGCAATTTGTTCAAATGTTCACCAATCAGAGTGCAAGGTTGGGCTTGGAGATCCCTTCTAAGTATGGGTGATATGTCAAAATATCCAACCCTATGAGCACGAGGTGAGACTCATAGAAGTCTGAAGTCTGATTGAGCATGGGCAATATGTTGAAAGATTCCCTTGCTTGATTGCGAGTCACACTTAGAGGATTCTTGTTATGGTGAAACCTTTAAATGCCCACTTTCTCTAGAGTGATGTTAGATTTGGAAGACCCTCCTAGAAGCGTGGATGAGGTGTGCACCTGTGTGTGTCGATAAAAAATTTCCCCATATGAGCATAGGTGATACATTGAACATTCACCCACCTAAACGCAAGTATAAACTCAGACAATCCTTGTTTGAGCACTGACAATATGTAAAAATGTCCACTCATTTAATTGCAATGTTGGGCTTGAAGAATCCATTGAAATGTCCACCCCTTTAAGTGCAAGGTTGAACTTCAAGAATCCTTGTTTAAGCAAGGGCGATATCTCAAAAGGTTCACTTGTCTAAGCATGAGGTCGAACTTGGATAATCTCCATCTGAGCTTGGATGATATGTTGACATGTCTATCGAACTGAGTATAAGGATGACTCAAAGAATCCTTCACTGAGCATGGCTAATATGTTGAAACATCCGCTCGTTTGAAATATTTACTTGCTTAATGAGGGATTGGATTTAGAAGATCCTATCTGAAATAAATGCGGTTGAGATGTAAAATGTCCACATGCTTATTGTAGGATCAGACTCAGAAGACTCCTTGTTTAAGTGTGAACGAGATTGACTAGTTAACAGAATGTGTCACACCAAAGAGATGGCAAAACCCAAGCATGGAGGAAAGAAAATACCCTATTGGTTCAATAAGTTATTTCCATCGCCAAGCTGGGCTAGACAAGATAAAATTGTCTTCATCCTCAAAGGAACCAACAATTGCAAAAGCAACAAAGTAGAAACTATAACTAGATCTTTGAGAGTGTTGAATACAAACAAGAAAAGAAGGTTCAATGGCAGATGATACTAGGGTTTAGCCAAGTGGCAAGGTCGCCAAAGAGTTGCCATGAGGAATGTTTGGATAGTAGAGCACCTCCTGAAACATCTCTCATTATTCTCATCAAAGGGTATAAATTACCCATGGACAAAACACGTTTCTAAAGCATAGACATAGACTTGACACATTTCAGCGCACAAAACAACATTTCAGCGCAATTGACTCCCCAGTTTATTGTAACTAGGAAAACATAATAATAACGTATAACAAACTCATAAAGAAAAATTATGACCTAAAATGTATTTGTAGGTGCATATGGACGTGTAAAGTTATTCATTTCATTATCAGAAATGATGTTTTATTTATCTTTCATTAGTTTATCTTTTACTAGTTATACTTATCATTTTTCATAATTAATTTTCCATAAGTTATCCAATTATTTGTGGCCCTTAAAGTTATCCATATCCTGATATTCTTGTTCAACAGGCCCAACTGTTCTTTTCTTCCAAGAAAATGCTGGCAGTATCCTGAACATCTCAAATTGTCTGTATCTTACAGTACATCTATTGTAGATGAATAGTTGTTAGAGGCCTTGACTAAGCTGCTTAGATATTGCTCACCGGCTTGAATTTGTACAGATAATGATGCAGAAGCTTCACTGCAATGTGTTCATGCTTTCTTATAGAGGGTATTCTTTTCCCATAAGATTTTTTCTCCTTTTTTCATTTTTTTGGTTTTCTAAATTTTGTGCTGATGTGGAACTAAAAACAGCTCATTACACTATCCTGTCTAATATACTTGTGCCAATATGTATGCATGATTGAACAGGTATGGGGAAAGTGATGGTTACCCATCACAACATGGCATTATAATGGATGCCCAGGTTTGTTGATCTTTTTATTTTTTTATTTTCCCCCTTTTGTGATTTAATGTTATGAAACTGTTAATTATGACTAGAAAGATTTTTTTTTCATAATTAGGCAGCATTAGATCATCTAAGACAAAGAACTGATATTGACACATCAAGAATAGTGGTCTTTGGGAGATCTTTAGGAGGTGCAGTTGGAGCTATGCTTGCAAGGAATAATCCTGATAAGGTATTGTTGACCTCTGCATGTATTATGCTAATTGCGATCCTAATTATTCTTTTTTCTCTCAATTTTAATTTTTTTTGAATGCTATCTCTTTTCTCTATTTACTGTTTAACAATTACATTTAAACTTATATGTCATTTCTCTTAGTTGGTATCAATGGTATGGCAGAAAATGTTCCTTCTCTATTTCATTATCTAGTTTTTTTTACTTGCGTAATTTAAGACGGGATAATGTGGAAGATTGGAGAGGAGACTATTTGCCAATTTGCCCGAAGTTTTGTTCAGAGTATCTGACTTAGACCTGGAATTTTAGCATCCAGGTCTCTCTAATTTGACATTCAGTGCTGATTTTTTTTTTCTTTTGATCCAAAAACACTGGTTTTTCTTTTGCTTTTGATCCAAAAACAGACGAGGTCCAACTATTTTTTAAATCTAGCAGTTGCATGATTTTTATCTAAAATAACAAAGGAGACTTCCATGGTTTAAGAATATAATTTTCAAAGAGGAAATCATATAGTTTACTAGTTTGTTGCTTTTCTGCAATCTCTTGATCTTGATTATTTAACATCTCGATGGCTTTTGATTATTCATAGGTCGTAAGTCAGTACTGGATTAGCATGCCTCTTTTTTAGCTCATGTTCTGGATTAGATCTGGAATTTTGTAATCATCTTTTGTTGATTTTCAACTCTTGAAGGTTATCTGAAGTTCTTAAATCATTATTTTATTATCATTTCTATTTCCAGGTTTCTGCTATCATATTAGAGAATACATTCACCTCCATCTTGGATATGGCTGCTATCATGTTTCCTTTCCTGAAATGGTTCATTGGTAGCAATGGGCCTAAAGGCCCTAAGATTCTTAATTATTTTGTGCGCTCACCGTGGAGCACCATAGATATCATTGATAAGGTCAGTATACCTATCACTGGGATATTTCACATAGCTAGTTCATTGATTTATTTTTGTTCTTTTAAACTTCAATATGAAAGTTTGTAGCATGCGATACATTCAGAAATTTTATGTGCCAGAATAGTTGATATCATATATTGGTTCAATTGGATTGTCTTTATATATCAGTATTAATTTATTGGTAATTAGTTGACATTATTAGCTATTTTGCTGCAAGTTGTCTTTCAAAGTATTTAGTGCAATGTTCACCCTTCCACCCTTCTCTTCATACACCTTAGCTACATTTCTTAAGACCATACAAATTATTTGACATCTCTATCTGTCAACTTGCTGAAATGGTTTTCCACATGTGAGAATTAGAAGCATACTTTCTTGCAGGAATAATTGATATAAGTCCTTAAGAAATGGTTTTTAATTATTGCTTGAATGCCACATTCTCAAATTAGGATGTCCATCACTTGGTAGTGACAAGAGCACATTTACCACCATGGTGCCTTGAGATGGAAAGGATCGACTCGGAGACTGGAGTAAACCACCATATCATTTCCTGATGCAATGTAGAATGAGACACATTTGATTGCGTGAAGAAAAATGTGACTGCATCACCATCACAGGGGTTTCTAGAAGTGTTGATTTCTGTCATGTCCATCACTTGGTAGTGATTGTCTTCATGTCCACATGTGACACATTTGATGGCCGGTTGTCCTCACAGCCATTTCAGCGATCAAATTGTGATCAGAGTTATGCTATCGTCTACCTTGTTCCTTCATTGCGTTGCAGCACTTATGGCGATCAGATTGTGGGTAGAGTCGTGCTCCCCTCCGTTGGGTTTTGACATTATGTTGCAGTGGTTTTAGCAGTCAAGTTGTGAGCAGAGTTGCATTCCCCTATCTAGTTCCAACATTTAATATCATAGCGGTTTTGGAAGTAGGGTTGGGAACATAGTTTTGCACACCACTCTGCTTGATTCTGGAGTTATGTCACTGTGATTTTGGTGGCCGGGGGTTGTGATGAAAGTTGTGTTCCCCTTTGCTTGGTTCCGGCATTATGTCAAGTTATATAAGGCCATCAATTGCTTCACTGAAATTACATATAAACTCCTCATTTCATAATTTGAAAAAGAGGAGTTAGAAAGCAAGAGAAGAATGACTGCAGAACCTCGAACAAGCTGCCCCTGCTGATGATAGAAATTGCTGGTCTGGTTCCAGAAATTGCACAACATCTGGATGCGTTCCAAAGTCCTACAACGAACATCTATTTTACGGATCATCTTGCATTTGATTGGAGTTTCCATAGTCTGAAATCTCGTACCTTCCAGGTCCTAAATCTCATACCATACTGGCTGAAATGTCGAAACTTATCCTAAATGTTGATACCTTCTACTTCTCCTAGCTAGCAAAAATTGTACTTGCTCCCATTTTCCCTTCCATGTACACTACCATTTGACTCAACTCTCAAGCAGCTTAATCTCCTCTGCACCATCTCTTGTTGCTCACCACCCTTGTGGTCATTCATTTCATCTGTAACGCCTTATGTCAACTATGGAGGAAGCTCGCATCATGGGTAGTGAAATCGAGGAGGAAAGAAAAATGAAGAGAATAATGTAATGCTTGGCCAATTGTTCCCATGGGACAGGTGAAGAAGATTGTAAAGCTGAATCAAGAGATTCGTAAGGTGAACTAGGAGGCCCTCTTCCTCATCTCCCTCTCCACTGGCCTCTTTGACTCCCTTGTCATTGATACTGACATCAAAACCTTGCAGAAGTGTCACATCATCAAGCTAAAAGGAAAGGAAATTTTTTATTTTATTTGATTTTTTTTGTTTGAACTGAATTATTGACACTTACCTTCTCAATATTCAAGTGCCATGTGTTTCACTTGCACGACTTAATTAAAAATGCTAATGGCATGATCATGATGCTAGGTAGGGTTCATGGAGCTACAGGGATTTCTTGATCGGTCATGGTTGTGCAGGGGAATCTTCACAAGTCCATTCATGTTTTAGTTTGGTGGGGCAGGATACCAACTCCGGTTGTTCACTGGGGCTCACCCCTAACATTATACAAGAAAAATGGCTATTGTTTTCCTCTTACATATCAAGAACATGCCCCCAAAAGATGATTTGTCATAAAACTAAATGCAAATCAAAACTGGAAAGAACATCCAGTCCGCTGCAAAAGAGTTTGATTAACAGATATAACATGATTGTAGGGTGTAGATTTTCACAGAGGCAACTACCAAAACCCATTATAGATCAATATTCAAGTTGGTATTTGATCGGATGTGGGTCAATGTAGTTACATTAGTTAGCTTGCTCAACTAGTATCCACATTTTTAGATATGTAAACACACTTTAAAATCAACCTACATTAATCATATATTATTGTAGTCTACGAACTGATTACTTGCTAATAAAACGAACTGGTATGAAAATTTGCAACAATTAGTTTGAACCAATATAATCTATCTTCAGTTATTTCAATGGATTTCATCCATTCTCAAGTTTTAATGTGTTGGATCCTAGTGCTGACTTAGTTCAATGTTGATTCCCAAATTTTGTAGTGCAGCTCATAAATGTCTTAAAGTTTCTCAGAGATGACTACTTAGTAGCCATTAAAGCAAGTTGTCTTACCTGAAACAAAAGGTGATTTTGCTCCCCCTGCCCCTCATCGTCAGTCCCATAGCGAGATGAAGGGTAAATCATGTTCCAAGCGGTCTCCTAGGTGGGAGGGCATTTAATCCTCAGGGGAATGAACCCCGTGGGAATCAACTCTTGCCTAATGAAACAACTCTGCTACCTGAGTACCAATTCTGCCACACCGTTGGGGCAGCAAGTTGTCTTACATGTCTTTAGGTCTGGTTCGCTTGAATCTAATGGTTGCCATCAAGATGATAATAATAAGCATACCTTAATTCCAATAAATATTTGCTTGCCTATTTTGATATTCCTATCTAATTAAATATTAGTAAGATCACCCTCACTGGTAGTTAGAATTTCATCATCAACTTAGTGTCTTGTTGAAGAATCATTTTGTCCAGGCTTCAGGTTCATTTCCTGCTTCAATAGGATGACTTCAGCGTTAAGGATTCTTAGTGCATAAGGCTTGCAGTGCAGTTTTTATGATTCCCATTTTTGTGAGCACAAAATATATTCCCATGCTTTGCACCCTTGTTACCCATGTTGCAGAAGAGGAAGCTTATCTGTGCACAAGTTTGGGTTTTTTTTTCCGGTATGTGGTTGAAGTTTTTATCGTATGGAAGGTGCCTCTAAATTCTTATATATATATATATATATATCTGGTAGACAGATTGATTATTTGATGATTCTAGCTAGAGATGATTTTTCTTCTTCTTGATAAACAGCTTGTAAATATTCATTATGGATTAGTACTGTTTTGAGAATTTTTAGAAATTGGATTTTGTCTCCGTTTATTGAAGAAGGGGAGCCTTGATGCAACGATAAAGTTATTTCCGTGTGACCTAAAGGAGGTAACATCTTGCAAAGCAGGTTAAGACTGTATACAATAAACCCTTCCCCAGGACACCGTATTGGTGGGAGTTTCGTGTTCCTGGTTGTCTTTTTTTTTTTTTTTTTTTTTTAAATTATTGTAGGTATACTAATGTTGCAAATTAATAGTAGGGTTGCCATCGTTTTGGTTTGGACTATTTCAAAGAATGAGGTTCCTTAAGTAGGACCATGGTATCGGTTGACAAAATCCAATCATATCATTCCAGTCATCGAATATTGTCACGGTATCATCATAAGTAAATGCCCCTGTGCTGCCTATGCCAACTTCATTTTGGTGGTACTAAGATTGGGTCTGTGTCCGCCTCTACCATAGATCTGACAATGCTAGAAAGATTCCTCTTCCCACTCATCCTTCGATTACTTTTAGTAACCAAAAAAAACAAAAAAGAAACAGAGAGGGAGGGGATGCACCAATCAGCGATATTGGCCAAGCTGGTTTAGTAGTGCGCTCGACGAAGCCACGCTTGTCGAGATGGCACAGCTGTGCGATGAAGATGGCAGCGGCGGGCGGTGCGGCGCGACGCGGATGGCAGCGACGCGACGCGAGAACGCGGAGGTGGACGGCGCTGCTGTGCGCGCAAGGACGGTGAGTTGAAGGTGGCTGGTGCGAGAAGAAGCAGAGGAGCAGGAGGAAGAAGATGGCCCTTCCTCTCTCAACTCCGGCGCAGAGACTGGGCAGTACAGTGTGGTGAGCAGAAGATCGCAAGAGCGGCGATCTGAGAACACGGAAGAGACAGAAGTGTGGCGCGAGCAGAGGTAGGAGGCTGCTCAGGCCGGCGATGAAGATCGGCGATGCAGTGTCGAGGAAGACCGGCGATGCGGCGTCCCACGGACGCAGTCGGGTGAAAAACGCGAGTAGAGGCGGACGCGATGCAAATCGCGAGAGAGAGAAAGTTCGCAAGGAAGAGAAAACAAACGGCGGAAGAGAGAGAGAGGAGGATTATTGCTCTGATACCATGTTGGATAAAAGAAATTATTCTCAAAACTTGTATTCAAGCAATATCATATACACGTCTTATATAGAATATGACTCAAGACTTAGTATGCAAAACCCTAATAACATAAAATAGAAAACCTAATGAATAAAAAAGACCAAATTACCCCTATGACTCACAACAGTAATGATTCATAGATAGACAAATGACACTAAAACAACACTTTCATAATCTAGCTTAAAAGCATGCAGGATGACTAGAGAATCAATTGCATTTCATTGATAATGTTTAAATTGTGATATGATTGGACATGTGGAGTCATGCGACCAATATGTTATATACACATGTTTCCAAATGTTTGAAAGTTAATCAAGAACTTCATAGTGCACTGGAGGAACTTGATGCCAAAAATGATTTTAAATACAAACAACGACATGCCTTAGGAGAATCAGTATATGATAAACTTGAAGGTCGTGGTGAATATATCACAAATAGCCAAAATTTCTAACAGCTATTCATGCCTTTTGAACTAAATATAAGAATGAGCAACTATGCAATATAGTGACGATACAATTGGTGCAAATGGAATCGGCTCATCAACTGGTACTAGTGGACGTTGTTTAATTGTTGCACCAATATTGGGGAGAATTGCAGATGTTTGTATTACTTCATCATGAAGTAGTATTGGTTGTTTCTTTTCTAGTATAGGACAAAGGCATGCAATTCTATTACGGGGAGGATGTTTTATATTGATCTGTTAAGTTAATAAACCAACTAGGATTGATGAAGCCTACACAAGGGACCAAGAAATTGATCAATATATCAAAATTTTCCATTTCAATTGAAATTCCCTAATACAACAAAATTACATACTACCTTTGTACGATGTCAACTGGTCATGCTATCTAACCATTAACTGCGTATGAAAATATTGGTCCTTACATAGACAAACAAGTAGAAGAGATTGAGACATGAATACTATTGTGCAGGAAATGTAATTATTAACTTTCTGCTATATTGTAAAAGAAATATGAAAAATCATAAATCTATTGATGCAATTGGGAGATATTGTGATGCTCTTTGATATATTTCTTGATGGATAACGTAATTTAAATGATATGTATAAAACAATAGAATGTTGGTAATCACACATGATGGTACAAGCTTCAACATCTAACATTGTTTTGGACAATATATGCACAACACAACTTCAATTTGATGATGACAAATATTGGTAAATTAGATATAGTGAAGGTAGTGAAAAGAGGGTAATTGTTAACAAAGTTCCTTTATTAGGTTCATGGATTAGTTAGTAAATTTATTGATGGACAAATTCTACAATCAGGAGCAACTAGGATTGTTAAAGTCGTTATCTTAGAAAAAAATCGGATTGACGATCATCTTCATTTTTGAGGATTGAGAACCCTCTCGAATCTCGATACTCTAGCATCACTGAAGCTAGGAAGATATAAAAAATTATTATATTTGCTACATTTTGATACCACGTTGTATATATGCTTATGAGATGACACTGAACCTCTTATACATTGTTTTGTGTAAAAGTGGCATTGATAAAAAGCAGCAAATGAATAATGTCCATTACTTAATCTACGAAGTAAAAGTAGAGAGCGTGAGATGCCTACAACCAACCAAGTATTAACACTATGTTGACTGCAAGATAGATAGGACAACTAAATAAGAAAAGAAGTTTATTTGTCAGCTACATATATTTTTTTTAAATAACAAAGAAATTTTAATATTGAATAATGATAATTATATATGTTTATTTATTTTAGGTTACTATCTCAATCTACATGTTGATACCAACATAGTTTAGCATAATATCTTAATAGATCTTAGAAATATAGTATCAAGAGGCAAGACAATAGTCAAATAAGAATTCGTTGTTAAGGCTATTAACAAAAGTCGATTATTTTAAGGGGCATATGATTCTTTTATTGTGTCAACAGAATGTCTAGCATGAAATTTTATGTCGTTGCGCAGGTTATAGGCCAAATTTTGGTACTTTTCGCATCTTTGCGAAAGCGGATGATTTCTTATATACCAAGAATGTCAGAGAATCATTTATTTGGTGATTTTGTTTGCCCTTCAACTGGAAAGCCATGTGGCTTGGAAAAGGAACAACTAACATGAGTGAAACCTCAACTTGTGGCAAGAGTTCATCCCTTTTTTATACAACAGAATTGATGAAAGTTTGTACATAAAAATGAACTCATTTCCCCTCCGGAACTTCTTTTAAGGAAAGTTATGTCTCTTAGTTTACAAGGTTTTGAAAGAGATAAGTGGTACAAACCTCTTAGACTCCGGCAAGTATTGGACTTGAAATCTTTGTATTGAGATGTCAAGCTTGTTATTGGTAATACTAAGTAGAAATTGAAACAAAATGTAAGAATCTTCAATACCAAGTTTTGATCTCCGTCACACATGTGCCAAAGCTTAATATATTAAGCATGAATGAGAAAGGACTTGAAATTGGTGTCTCTATAAGATTAACTGAACTTCAGAAAATTCTTAGGAAGGTAATAACAAAACACGCTGATGATGAAACTTCTTCATACAAAGCAATCCTAGAGCAGTTGAAATGATTCGCTATAAATCGAATAAAAAACGTTGCTTGTGTAGGCAGAAATATTTGTACTATTAGCCCAATCTCAGACGTAAATCCACTTTGGATGGCCGCATGAGCAATTCTCCAGGTTATAAAAGCTGCAAAGGAAATGTTAGCACAATTAATGCCAAAGATTTTTTTTTCTTATCGCAAAGTTAACCCTATATATGATAAAATACTACTCTCCATCTTCCTACCCTGGACAGACGTTGGAAATTTGTTAAGGAATTTAAGCAAGCACATCTGAGAGAGGATGACATTGCACTTGTCAATGTTGGAATGCGTATTTTTCTTAAACACGACCACAGAACATTGGAAGTTCTTGATGCCTTTATTTTTTTATAGAGGTGTAGCTCATGGTTCCTTGATTGCAACTAAGACTTAAAACTAACTTAACGGAAAAAAATGGAATAATAACTTATTTCAAAGTGCTCTGAAGATATTGCTAGAGCACATTATTCTTACAAAAAAATACACAAGGAGGACTGGTGGAATTTTGTAAATTCCTATGTTCAAGTTTTTTCTTTAAGTTTTTTTCATTGTTACGAATGAAATGAATCATAAAGGATTTTTAATTGAAGGTTTGAATGCAACTAATCTATTTGCCATACAACCAAATCATAGGCCACTAACTAGAGGAATTCAATGTTATGAATTGACCACACCTGGGACAACTGTAGAACTCCCTATTATGCATCTATCGTCAAAAATACAGGTACACAATGATTTTTTTATAAATATTTTTCACATAAATATAGAATAAGCATACAAAACCAAAAAAACATTAATGTGAAAAATATTTATAAAAACTTAATTATGTGCTTGTAGCTTTGATGATAGATGCATAGAAGGGAATCCTACAAAAGTCCCATGTCTGGTGTGTTTGTAACACTGAAATCCTCTAGTTAGTGGCATATGATTTGGTTGTATGGCTAACAGATTAGTTGCATTCAAGCCTTCAATTAAAAATCCTTGTGATTCATTTCATTCGTAACAAATGAAAAAATTTGAACTTAGAAATTTGCAGAATTCCACCAATCCTCCTCGTGCATTTTTTTGTAAGAATAATGTCCTCTTGCAATATCTTCAGAGCACTTTGAAATAAGTTATTATTCCATTTCTTTCCTTTAAGATAATTTTTAATCTTAGTTGCAATCAAGGAAACATAAGCTACACCTCTATGAAAAATAGAGGCATCAGGAACTTCCAATGTTTCGTGGTAATGTTTAAGAAAAACACGCATTCCAACATTGACAAGTGCAATGTCATCTTCTCTCCAATATGCTTGCTTAAATTCCTTAACAAATTCCAAACGTCTGTCAAGAGTAGAAAGATGGAGAGTAGTATTTCATCATATATAAGGTTAACTTTGCGATAAGAAAGAAAAAAAAAATCTTTGGCATTAATTGTGCTAACATTTCCTTTGCAACTTATAACCTGGAAAATTGCTCATGCAGCCGTTCAAAGTGGATTTAAGTCTGAGATTGGGCCAATAGTATAATATTTATGCTTACACAAGCAACATTTTTTATCTGATTTCTAGCGAACCATTTCAACTGCTCTAGGATTGCTTTGCATAAATAAGTTTTATCATCAGTGTGTTATGTTATTATCTTTCTAAGAATTTTCTGAAGTTCGGTTAGTTTTACAGAGGCACCAATTTCAAGTCCTTTCTCATCTCATTCATGCTTAATATATTAAGCTCTGGTACATGTGTGACGGAGATCAAAACTTGGTATTGAAGATTCTTAAACTTTGTTTCAATTCCTATTTTAGTATTACCAATAACAAGCTTGGCATCTCAATACAAAGATTTCAAATCCAATACTTGTTGGAGTCTAAGAGAGGTTTGTACCACTTATCTCTTTCAAAACCTTGTAAACTAAGAGACAACTTTCCTTAAAAGAAGTTCCGGGGGGGGGGGGGGGGGGGGGGGG
>JBBPFQ010000075.1:1871023-1886236 GCA_037974815.1 Kaempferia elegans
TCTAATATTGATGCACATGATCTACTTTTAGAATTATGAATGTTGCAAGATATGCTACCTCTGGAAGCATATGACACAAATATATCTTGAATGACCATTAAAATTTTAGAGTTTGCATTACAAATGAATGTTTTACCTATGGTTGTGGTTGTCTATCAAATTTTACTGACTGTTCATGTGACTGTAACATCAGCAGAAAGGAGCTTTTCAAAGTTAAAATTATTAAAATCTTATTTGAGAACTACAATGAGTCAAGAGAGATTGAATGGCTTAGCGATCCTCTGCATGGAAAAAGATATATTGAAGGACATCTCATATGACGACATAATTGATGACTTTGCTTTAAAAAATGCAAGAAGAGTGCATTTTTGAATAATATTGTTTGAACTGGTTTTCTGTATTTTTATTACACAATTCTCACTTTGGAATGCTCAACTAAAATTTTGTAGGCCTACTAAATGTTATGATGTTATATTTTGTTCAGCAAAAGCATGTGTATACGTATGGACACAAGTTAAAGATTGAGCTGGCTATAAAGTTTTATGGGCTTTGGTATAGTTTTACAATTTCATGTGAAAACTTGAAGGATCTATTATTATATCTAATTATCTTGTTGTCTTTCTTGCTCTTAATGGTGTTAATCAATTTATGAAATTGTCTATGTGAGAAATCTTCTAAAAAATATCTTGTGTTTGATCTAATTTTCTTCATTAATTGGAGTAATTCTAATTTTATGTTGTGGAAAAAATATCGAATACTTATGTCTATTGCTCCAAAGGGAGATTTCAATTTCAAGTTCTTTGAAAAATTATTGCCACGATTCTATATCAACTAAGTTTTATCTAAGAAGATTTATTTGGTTTCATTCATTTTCACTTGGGATACATTTTGATGCTCAAGACATTACGTAGGAGATTTATCTTAAACAACATTTGGGATACTTTTTTGACATTCATTTCTCTAATACATCAACTTTCTCTACTTAATTGTTGAGAATAGTACAACTTAAAATTTGCAGTAGTCCTCTTACATTTCTGCTTCTTTGAAAACATCTAGAGTTTAATATATGTAACTTTTCAAGTTAATGTAAAAGGGATAATCCAAATTGTCAAATCTATAATTTCACCCAGAGCCTAATTTTTCTCAGGACCGCCCCTGATTCCAGTAGTGTAACCACGCAGGGATAAGAACATCCATATTCGTTGGCATTATAACACCCACCACCTCATAAAAAGTATGGATTTGCATGCCACATACATATTATATTAACACATTCATCCTCTAACATTCGTTTTAACATTAATACTAAGATCCACATGTCACATACTCACATACACATTATATTAACATATTCATTTTCTCATATTTATTTTAACATTAACATTCATTATTTTTGAGTCTCGTCATGCACTCATTCATCTTTATTTTTATTTTAAATTAAAAATATATAATTTTAATTTTATTTACATAATTTAAATGATTATTATTAAAAATAAATATTAATATTATTTTTAATATATTTATTATGTTAAATATTTTTTCTTAAAATTATAAGTGTCATTTATTGTGTAAATTTATAAGTGTCATTTATTATTGAAAATGTGGGAATGAAATAATAGAAATATAATGTGTTTGGTTAGTAGTCTAGGAATGTCAATTTTGGAATCATTCATAAATAATAGAGAATGAACAAAACCTAAGTAAATTGGAGGATTTAGAATTTATTACCAACTCTTTACGCGTCTTTTTTTTCGAGTGATTCTCGATGTAATTAAAAATATTTATAAATTTTAATTTTAATTTAGGATTAATTTGAATTTAATAATTAATTAATAATTGATAGATTATTTATTAATTAGTATTAATTGAAGTAATTGATTAAATGATTTATAAGAATTTAATTTAGAATTAATAAAATAAATAAATAAATAAATTATGAATTAATAATTGATTGATTGAATTCAAATTGATTTAGAATTAATTAAAATAATTAAATTAATAATTAATTATTAATAATTAATTTTTGAATTTGAATTGATTTGAAATTAATTAAAATAATTAATTCATTCATTTATTAGTTAAAAATTTGAGTAATTAATTAATTATGGATTAATAATTTATTAATTAAATTTGAATTGATTTGAAATTAATTAAATAACTAGGGATTAATTATTAATTAGTATCAATTGAAGCAATTGATTTAATTATTTAAAATTTAAATTTAATTTAAGATTAATTAAGATAATTAATTAACTAATTAATCACTTGAATTTAAAATTAATTAATTATTTTAATTAATTCTAAAATTAATTAAGTAATCAATTACTAAATTCTAAATTAAATAGAAATTAATTAATTAATTCTAACTAAATATATTAATCAATTACTTTAAATAATAGTAATTAATTAATGAATTAATTAATCATAAGTAAAATAATTATTCAATTATTATAGTTAACACTAATGAATTAATTATTTTAATTAATCAATTAATCTTAAGCTAAGCTAAATAAAATAATACTCATATTAATTATTAAACCTTAATTCAAAATTAATTAATTAATGAATCATTAATCTCTAATCTAGATAATAAACAAAATAACAGTATTGAAATGATAAAACATATTCTTATTCTTACTCTATTTTACTATCAAATCATTTTCATTTCTATTTTTGCACCCCAAACTAAACGTCACCTAAGAGGAGTAAATTCTTCCTTTCTTCTTTCCTATTTTATTAATTAAAAAAGAGTTGTAAAATATAATTTTTATTTTATTAAGTTACTAATTAGGATAATTATTTAAATTAAAATTGAACTATCATATAAAGGAATATTAAATATTATAAAGATCTCAGTTGTCTCCTAGATATCCACGATTTGATTCCCGGCTACAGTGTATTTGTAGAAATTTTTCCACCAAATGAGACTTGCTATTAAGAGATGTTAGGCTTCTGGACCACCTACCATGAGTGTTTCCCAATTACCCTGATAGCAGGTGAAAAACTTCATTAGGGTTGATATGATCACCCTGAATCGATGTTACCTAACTTAATTAATTATTTTATTAAATATTATAAAGAAGTAAGATCACAAATGATTCTTCGATTTTGAATGATAAATAAGCTTTGGGGATCGCCGAATCATTTTTTTCAACTAGAACCCAGTGCTAAGGTCAAGTATTTTGAATTTAAGTTTGTTTTGAGCTTTTTTTTTTTAATTTAAAATTTAGACCTTTGAAGTGGGAAAACCAACCTACACCCATGTTGAAAAGTTTCAAAAATCACCCCCCCCCCCCCCCCCTAACACTCTCCCCGCGTTAAAAATCCTAGCTATGTCATTGCCGACCCATACCTATCGTGATCGAATATTCATCCTCATGCTCATATAAGAATCAGTATTTTTTTTGTTTATTTAAACCAATTAAATTTTACTATTTGGGTTTAGGAGTTAGGTTAGCATTCAAGTTACAAATATTTAAAACTAAAAAATTAAATGCTCACATACTATATATATATTTAGGATGTGTAATAATATTTTTTATTTTATTTTTAACTACAGAGTTAAGCCATTTAAAAGTAAGCCATTTAAATTTTACTTTTAAGATTTAAGTGTTGAGTTAGATATTCAAATTAAAAAAAAAATTAAAAATTTAGTTGCACAACAAGTATAATATATATATTTAGGATTTAAAATTTAAAAAAAAATAATTTTTAAAAAAATGAAAAAAAAATTTAGGCACCTGAATTGACGCCTCGACCAAGCAGTCGAGGACCATTCCCCAACGAACAATCCACAAGGTGTATATAATCGGATATTAGAGTTGATTATGATTATGAGTAGAATTTTACTAAACCCAACTATTATCCAAATAGACATACCTAATTACTCGATTATTTAATTAGATTAAAAAAAAATTCTAATCAAATTCTCGAACGGTAGAAAATTGTGATCCCTATAGCTAGATGGAAGCCTTTAAGGAGTGGCATCAATACACCTGGAGCAGAATCGGTGAGAAATCATATGCAAAAACAAAAATAATTGTATTTCACGACAAAAATCATCTGATGATAACAAGATTATAAACAAAATTGCATTACACGGATGAAATATACAAATTGTGCTCAAGAACGGAAGTTAACTGATGGAGTTTGGATACTGATGACCTTCGGTGCAAAATTCCGATATGAAACAAAAAAAGAAACACCTGGTTATTAGACAGCTTCAAAGAAGAGAAAAAGGAGTAAAAGATCAATAATTACTACCCGAGGATGCCTCTAAAAAACAACATAAACCTCGGTGCTTCGAAATTTCAAAACCTGATACTTGCAAGAAACTAATTCAAGAAAAGATGAGATTGCAAAACAATTACGCTTCTAAGTATATCAACAGCAATGCTCCTGCAAGAATATGCATAGAATGTGCTTCGAGGGTGATTCACACGGAGTTGAACAGCTGAACTTTGAAAAGGTTGGCTTTTCTTATCTGGCTTGATGGCATAAATAATCGAAGATCAATTGGGAGATGAGCTAAATGCCTGTACACATCATTTATCTTGAAGTGCTATTATACATTGTGACGAAAGACCTGCGAGGTAACCAAATCTTTAATAATAAGGCGAAGAGGAAGAATAAAATCATGCACTGACAAAACTATACGATGGTATGCAGCCAAGAAATTCCCTGTCATTAAGAAACACAATCACCTTTACTAGACAAAAGAAACTTTGATTCAGATTGCCTGCCAGTTGCATCTTCTAGCAACATGAAAAATGCACTGGGTATGGATTCCACTTGAAGTCAGTGGAACATACCGTTAGATGTTACAAGAGGGTGCCAAGGTCATTTGACAGCTGCAGGATACCACGCATTTGCAGGTAAGGGTTCTCTAGAAGTTTTTCATTGTTACTCTAGCAAGTACAAAAGCAGAAACTGATTAATCGACACTGATATTACTCGAACTATACAGAAACGATTCATGTCAAGGCTGCAACCCATCAAGTCAGAAGGTGTACCTGTTGTGCTTTGAAAATAAGACTCTGAAGCATGCGCTGATAGGTTTCTGGTTCTTCTGTCATCATCCTCTGATTGAATTGTGAATTTGTTAATAGCATGAAATAGGATCGGTGATGAGTTGAAATTGACAAACTTATGCTATACCTTCAAGAGAAAAGCAGCAGAATAATATGCTACTCGTGAATCCATGTCATCTAAGAGGCCTCTGTAAAAGTTTGAACTTGTATCATCAAACAAAAAACAGCATAACTATGTAGAGAGAGCATCCATGATGAATTTGAGGTGATCATGTACCTGAAAAATTCTTTTCCTTCGATCTCCAAAAGTGCTCCCTGATCAGCAGTACATTTACCAATTAAAAGTAAGAGGAGGGTAGCTCGTATGTCTGATGTAGCACCTGGTATATTCCCCCCTCCATTACTGCCCACGGCGACACCTAATGCAACATCATCAGCTGCTGCCCCAGCAAGCTGTATCAGCGGCCAATAGAACAAGGAAGCAGGAACACGGGCTACTAGTTGCATAGGAGCAATTGCATGCCCTCGAAGAAGCAATGCTGCCATAGAAGTTGTCTCACAGATTAAGCTATCTTGATCAAGATCATTAAGAGAGTCAGCTGTTTGTGGAAGCTTATCTTGTGAATGCTTAGGCCTTGGTCCTTCCAAAGAAACATGAGTTTCTGAGCCACTTTCATGACTATGAGTTGTGCAACCAAAAAGATGACTCAGATCATTGAAATCAACAAAAGGAACACGTGTGGCAGAGTGAAGCCTAAGGCATAATTGAGCAAATAACATATCACACATCTGTAGATACCACAATTAAGTCAGAATAAGTTTTAAGTCGAGACATACATGGTCAAATAGAGATAGAACTTGAAAAGACTCTAGAAAAAGAAAACAATTTGGACACAAAGACCATGTGTGGTGCTTAAAGCATTCTTGATTGATGACCTGGCTGAAATTTTATAATAAATAATTTTATAGACGAAATTCTTCATGCAAAAGATTGCATGATTGTAGATGTCTATCCGTACAAGCCTCTATGAGATACAATAGAGCAAAATGAAAATTTACTAAAAAAAAAAATTCTGGGAAGACACAGGTACCAAATCAATCTCATTGAAAGAACAGTTAAAAAAAATTGTAAACATTTAAGACTACCTTTAAAATGCTGATGTGATCAGTCTCATTTATCTGAACCACCAGTGATAAGGCACTACTCATTATATCTATGACTGCATTTGCTTTGTTTAGACAAGTTTCAGTATGATCAGATGCACTACTTTCAGCACTAGTATCTTGCAGCTCAGTTTCACCAAGTAATAATTTGCAACGTGTGAGAAGGTTTTCCAGAACAAAAAGAAAGCCCCATCTGACAAAATTGTGCTTTGATTTCAAAAGCCCACAGAAGATGCTAATTGCTAACGGAACTTCTGAATAAGCTGAATCTTGACTAAAAGCAACAGCAATTTGCTGTTGAAGGTTCTTAACATTTGAAAAGATATTTCCGTTTCTACTCTCACTGATTTCTATAAGCAGCAATTCAACAAGCCAGATGTACCCATGATGTCGGTAAGCAGACCTGTCTGAGTGAAGAAGAGAATGCAACGTAGCCCATGAAACTTTAGCTTTCTCACCAATATCAGTTTTGGAAAGGACATCTTTTATGCTCATAAAAGACTTGCATGTCTTTGTAAGACGGATCATGTATGAAAACTCACTATCTAACCTTGTGAAGGTACTCAAGGCTGTATCAAGTTTTCTTATTATCTTGTCCAAAAGCTACAAAATAAAAAAAGCCTGATCAGATAGAATAAACAATGCAACCAGTTTGTTCTAAAATTGTTTAGAATCATCAAGGCACAACCAGAAGTCAAATGAACAATTAAGAAGCAAAAAAAGCAGCCAACATAGAGATAATTAATAACACAGAATAGAGAAACTACTAAATTTTCAAACAAGAACAACATTCCACTCGATAATTGATTGCAAAATAATGAAATTTAATTTTCACCTAAATTGGATTTAATTGATTCCTTTGTCCAGGTATGACTGACTATATTGAGAGAGAAGGGGGCTCCATGATTGTGGTTACACTGCTCCTTTGCCTTCTTCCTCTATGCATTGTAAGGACGAGCAGATCCAAAGATTTAAGGGACATTTTCAGTGACCAAACAGGAGCAATGAACTGCGGAATTGAGCTTTGTTCTTCCAACTATCATGATCAGAAATAATGAGAGTCAAGTAAGCAAATTTTTCCTTTTCCATACAATTGACCGATGATTCAATTGTGTTGTAGATTAACATGTTGCGGAATCCGATTAAGTTAAAATGTTGGGTGGTGGTGGGATGGGCCAACAACTTGCATCGAGTTTTGATTAGTACAACTCCACAATGGGAGAATTGTTATTCACATAGGATCTACGACCCCTCTGGATTCCATGGTTGTATTGTCAGTTTGGACCAGATGACCTCTTTGTTAAAGAACTTCAGATCAGTCATTTCAAACAATGATCAGAGGGCTCTAAGTTCCAAATATTGTGTGAGACCTAATGTTAATAGGTAAGCAACCATTCGAATTAATTCATTGTGTTGTAGGATTCTCATCTCTCATGTTGGAGCTGATTTCTACAAAGACTCTGATCATTGTTGAGTTTTATAGTTGGCTACCTTGTCCAATCTGTATGTATTACATTCCAGGCAATGATGAATAAATCCTCAGTTTTTTATGTCATCAGACCAGATTTTGACATCAACTCTGGATGCAAATTGATGATCAGTGATTATTCGTTAGATTTACTGATGGCATATTTGATTTAGTCACACAGTGCAGTTGGATGAGTTAGCAATTGAGTATGTTTCTTTTGTTATTGTTTGAATCAAGGTTTCAAGGTTTCAAATCTTAAGTCATATCCGAGTTTGGTCTTTGATCAAGATATGATTTCGGTACTTAATCATGTTGTGTTGGCATGGTTTCAACACTTAGTTAATTGAATTATATTGAATTATGAACGATAACAAAATTAATTTTACTTGGCATAAGTTACAACTTTTAATTAACTATTTTATTGTAATTAATTATACAATTAATAATTAATTATCATTGTTGTAAATGACGGTAGTCAGTGGCCTGACGGTTAGTGATCACCTACCACCTCGGCCACCTAGGCAGTTGAATTAAAAATAAAAAATAAAATATATTTTTTAAATATACATAATAAATTAATGAGAAAATTTTATTAGACTTTAACAAACCTATTTAAATTATCCCAATCATAGTTAGGTAGTTGATTAAAATTAACATAAAATTATTTAATTAAATCCTAACCTAACTCTTCTTACCACTATTCCAACCCGCACGATGAGTCCGAACGCGTCGTCGGCCAGGCGATAGCTTGTAGTCAAGCCCGGGAGAAGCATCCGAGCTCGTCGCCGAGCCCAAGCAACGTGCCATGTCACCAAGCTCAGACAAGGCATCCAGACCCACTGCCTAACACATCTCACACGGCGCCTCGACTGCGACCGCCTAAAGCACTACCTAGGGCAAAAGTGGTGCGGTTGATGCCAACCCGCCTCCCACCAAGGCATTGCCTAGGCAGCCGCCATTTAGACCAATGTTAATTATATTGCTAATACATTTTTATTCTTTTGTTTATAGTTGTCAATTAATTTGATCGCCTTAGACCTCAAAGTTTAAAAGGTAGAGCCCAACTAAGTTTTGAATTTTAGTTTTAGACTTTTAGTCACTTGTAAGTTGTATACTTCTTTCGTTTGATAGTGATTTACACTTATAATTTGCTCAATTTTGCAGGTAGAATGCTGGAATAAGAAATGAGAAAAAGAGAGCTACCCTATTACCCTATAAAGTGGGGCATGCTTTACTTTTCGATTCCACAACAATAAAGCAATTCTATATCTGAAGGCCCAGGGACCTTCATTGTTGAGATTTAATTAATAATGTTTTTGACTTGTTCTAACTCAAGTAAGTTTCTAACATTTTAGCAAAATTAATCACAATTTTTATTAATTACAAGATTTGTAAGACTATAGATTGTAAATAAAATCAATCTCATTTCAGGAGTCGATCCATTTCTCATTTTGAATTATGTTCCATTTTTATATGGTTCAAATAGTGATTTGATTCATATAATGGTTAGTAACTTCTTGATTTGATTATAATTCAACCAGTGACAATTGAGTGTCAAACATTGGACAGAACTATTTCAAACTATCGATTTTACTCATGCTACAGTACCACTTCGCCAGTGACTGTGCAGGGAAGTAAAACCAATGCCACAACATTCTCATCTACAAGTTGATATGTATTTAACTGCTAATGTTGTTGGAGCAGTTGTGCGCATGTGGTCGAATTTGTCGACAGAGCTGTTCTTGCATTCATTGGTTACTGGTGCACAGTCAGTAGCCCATAGTCTGCTACATATGTGGTCGAACAAAACATTGCTTATAATGTTGTTGAGTAAGATGCTACAGTGAGTGTGCTATAATGATATTGCTCTTTCAGTGATAGTTGATATATACGTTTTGTCATTCTTGTCATGTTCCCACTCAAATCCCTTTTAAACACCTAACTATGCCTAGTTTCAAGTGTCCATGTTACATTAGCTACATTGACTTAAAAAACGGTCATTTGATAAAGGTATTATTTATTTTGTTAACTAGTACAAATTTTTGGTATCCTTATTTTGGTTACGCATTTTTATATACAATATCTGTGAAAATAACATATCCAGATAAGATATAATAGCTTACTGAAGATTTTTGAAGAAAAGGTACAATTTATGCAAATCCAATGTCAACTAGAGTAACATTAGTAAACTATAGTGTTCATATACAAAATGCATAGGTAAAACTAGACCATGTTGCAAATAGAATAGGAACAACAAAGGGAAAAATTGCAAATTTGTGACTAGTGAGCAACAAGAAGCATTCAGTAAGTGACTAGAGTAAAGTCAGAAAGTGTTTTTATTTATCATTCAGTGCAAGCTCAAGGAACATTCTCCACGGTGAAAATCAGTAGTGTGAAAGATGCCAAGGGCAGCATGTTGGAGCAGAATTTAGCAACTCAGCATGACATCCACTTCAATATTTTGACCAGAATGTGCAATAAACACGCAATTAATCCCTTCTCTCATAACGTGGCCACCTCAACAAGGCCGCAGATATGGGTCTTTTTCAAGATCATTAATCAAATCAGCAAACTAGCCAATTTCAGGTAAATTTGCTGAATGGGTGACTATTTATCATAAGATTTGGTTAATGATATAATCTAGTGTTCTGCAGACAAAAAAAAAGAAGATTTCAATAAGAACATACCATATTCTGTCGCTCATAGTTTGACGATCTTAACAAAGCTGCAGAGATGGATCTTTTCAAGATCTCCCCAATTCCATCTACACCATGCTTAACTGCGATATGAAAAGCTTCAGGAGCATTAGCGAGCATGAGCATGGACACAAGAGGTTGAATGTCATCATACACATATACTGATGCTCCATTAGCCAAGCAAACTTCATTTATCTGATGTACAACATAATCAAATAGAACAAGAAATAGATTATCCTTTTCTTTCTTCGAGCTTGCCTTTGAATACTGCATAGAGAAGATTGATTAGTCTAATCTATTCAAACTCATTCAAGTATAGCAACAAGGCAAAGTTAAAACAAGTTGTAAAATTGATTTACATTAATGAACTATGCATCTTAGCCAAAAAAATTTGACAAAGACAATCATGTAACAGGGTAAGCTTAGGCAAATCAGAGAAAACATGAAGCTCTATTTATAAGAAATCTTAGATGTACTGCTAAACAAATAGAGGCATTAGAAGATATATCATAGAGTTTGACAAGATACTACAGTGAAAAGAGGGATTCAATGAGCAATGTGACAATCATATGCCTTCCAAGAGAAGAAAGTAAAATAATCAAAAGCGAAATTTGGCATTTTGTGGCAGGGCATTGAGAAATTCTTAGCTTCACATGGTTTGATGAAATGCAAGTTGGCACAGCGTAGTGTGAACGGGAACACATCAAAATATAGAGCACCCATATGTTGGCAACTTTGTGAAAGTTGGCATGACAAGATATACCTTTAGGAATATTATCATTAATATGAGAGGAAGACCACTTCTTGATTGGTAGTTTGTTATAACGCGAGAAAATTAAACAGTCAATAGGAAAATGACCAAAAGATTGGCATCAATAAGATAATCATTGTTTAAAGTATGTATGAAGTTGGTATAATGGATTCAATAAAAAACACTCGTAGTCACAAAAACAATTAGCGAAGTTATAATTAAAAAGAAAATAAATAATAAAACTAGACAATCAGACATGTACCCAGTAAAAAAAAATATTTTATGAATACTCGAATATTCCACTTCAAATTTTCAGATAAATTATTGGAGATATATTAAGAATAAGAAAGGGTTATATAGCAAAGTACAACTGCTATATCCTATCATGGCAAGGATCATTTGTGGAAAAAAATCAACAACACACTGTCAAATTGAACTCAAAGGAAATTCTTAATTAATAATGTAGTAGAAACAATATTTAACTTGATAATGATGGATTAAAAGCACACCTCCAAATAAATAAAGTCAATCCCTCCAAGAAGATCCTCTTGTTCAAACAAAAATAAGGGAATGTGTGGAGCATCCTTTGGAGGATCATTTGAAGTTTGATAGAACATGTTACTCAACATGCAGATAAGTTTGCAATGAACTACCTCTGCCCATGAATATTCATTACTGATCTCCAGAAAGGTCTTAATAACCTACAGCAAAAAACCAAAGATGAGAATGATTTAACTTCAATGTGATATCCATAATCAAGAAAAACCTCATGATCAAGTGTTCTCACCCTTATGTCAAGACCAGCAAGTCTGCTCCTTAATATTTTTCCTTTATCACAAACAAAATATAATAAACAACTAAGTGCAGATGCCCATACAATTTCTTCTCTTTCTTCCATCTGCAACAAAGAGAAGTCTTATCATACACAGGAAATCAGCAACAGAAAAAAAAAGAATCTGCAAAATAAAGCAACAGCCACTAGAGATGCAAAAATGAGAACTTAGAAAATTTTCTAGGAGGTAAGAGACGGGCGAAGGAAAATAAGGAGGGAGAATGAGGGAGGAGAGAGGAGTGCGGAGAGTGGGTATGCACCACCACATTTAAACCTGCAGCCTCTGAATATAAAGATTTAGAAATGAGAAAAAAAAAAGAACTAAGCCTAGATTTACAACTCTAATTCAAGTTGAGTGGAACATAACAATATTATTTTGATAAACAAGAGCAACTATGCTTATGTATATAATAATTTAGATAATACATAATGTAGGTTTAAACTGCTAATTTTGATATGTATCTGAAGGATTTTTATGGGTGACAATATAATCCAACATGTGATGCAGATCAGCGGAGGTTAGAGGAGGAAGAAAAATAATAATTATTGTCTCTGCCTCAACCATGTTTTTCAAAGAAGCTGTTCGTTGTACTTCTCAAATGTCATAAATATCTCACCAGAGTGTCACTCCTTCATTCTGCCCTGTTGAGATGACATGTTTGATGTGTGGAATGGTGTGTTCAACTTGCTGTCAAGGTTTGTCTCGTTATGGAACTGAAACGAGATACTTCACCCATATTGGACTAGACAGCAAGAGAATTAAAACAATAACAAAATAACATAGCACACACTATTGAAGATAAAACCTATAAGACCATATAATTATACAGCCTCCACAAGAGTAGGAAAAAGAAGAAAGACTTGGTTACTGACAACCATACATAAAATGGAGTGAATTTATTAATCCAACAATACCTAAAATATTATCTTCAGACATTGATATATATGATGCTTGAATCTCTTCTCCTCAAATAAAACAGGACAAAGGTTGCATTTTTTATCTCAATAGCAAAGATGCAGGCAAAAGAGTAATTTAAAATGATGCAAACTGGCAATTATAACTACTATACAAAATTACCTGTACAAGAAGACGAAGAACTTCAAATAGTATGACCAAAAGCCAGGACTCAAAGTTATCAATAGCTGTAAAAATTCTCAGCTGCATGTCAGACTCATTATTCATCTTTCCTGGAGTTCTAGGCTGTTCTTCGTCATTTAAACAAGGTTCTTGCAAAGGATTAACTGTCTCAGGTGAGGAAGGATCTTCAAGAAGCATAGGCTCCAGCAATTGTGCATGAACTCCAAGGTTTAAAATGAAATCAAATGCACGAGCCCTGGATCCCACTTTTGGAGAGCTAAGCATACCCTAAAGTCGTCAAAATAAAAATAAAATAAAATAATGAGAAATGCTGACTTCTTAGTTTATTAGATTGCTGAGAAATTGCAGCACCTCCAGCATATAAAGAGTGAGAGGAGTAGCAGTTCCAGCATCCATCATGAACCTACCAAATTTGATCATACAGGAAATCAGAAGAATGGAATATGAATTTTTTGTTAAACATCAAATCAACTTTGGCTCAAAATTCCAATTATTAAATTAGTTTAATGAATTAAAGCAATAAGCAGAAATATATATAAAACAAATACCAAAAACAAAAATGATTTAAAGATGAGGACACTGAGGATCCTATTCTGGCACATTTGACTTCAAAATGTTAAAAGAATATATAATTCAAATAGCTCAATAAAAAAAGAATGACATAGACAGAAGTGACAAATAAAATAACAGGTTTCCCTTCCATAATCTTCTGATGATAATTATTTGTACTACGTTAACATGTCTTCTAAAGCAAAAAAGCATATCGACAAACTTCTATTGACAGAGTGGAAATCGAGAATATCTGTTTTGGGGTCCATGAGGTCAAGATATATAGATTTAATTCTTATCATCCAGACTCTTCCGTGAATATGATTGGCTTCCAGTCATATTAAACCAACATTTGGTTCAAATATCAAAATTCCAGCAACAACCTCAACTGTCATTCCATGTGAAAAAGATGTAGGCAACTTATGTCTAAAAATTGTAAAACAAGAAAGCACTCATGGGCATCACTCCAGAATTGAGCAGTTCCAACTATGAGGTGCTTTAGTCATGCCACAATATTGGATCAATCAAAATTTTAAAGGAGTATGCAGACAGCATGCAACCAAGTCATGCGAAACATATATCCATATAAGGGTGCATAGGCACCCCATATTTTTCAAACAAAAAAGAGCTAAATAATGTATAGTATTGTGTGTCAAAAACTTGAATTACCATCTATTTAGTATATCAAATCGATCAACCTATGAAAGTGATATCAACATAATTTTCAACCTATAATCTAATATAATTTTTTTCACAGAACAAATATGATAGGAAAATTTATAATCTAATATTTGAAACATAAAACATAGGAACCTCAATAGTAAATCAATGGAGAAAGTAGATACGATGATTAGGAGAAGAATTAATATTTTGTGTGTACAAGAAACAAAATGGGTAGGCGAGAAAGCAAAAATGATAGAGAACTCGGGTTTTAAGTTATAATACATAGGAAATAGTAAAATAAGAAATAGAGTGGGTATTGTTGTAGATAGGTCATTTAAGGATGAAATTGTAGTAGTTAAAAAAGAGAATAGAATTACAGCCCTTAAGGTAATAGTGGCGAAAGAAACTATGAACATAATTAGCGTATATACACCGTAAGTAGGATTAGATGAAATTATCAAATCAAGATTTTGAGACGACTTATATGAAGTATTACGAAACATTCTGTCAAATGAAATAATTTTAATAAGAGGTTATCTAAATGGCTATGTCGAAATGAAAAATGAGGAATATGAGAGGGTACATGGGAGTTATGGGTTTCGAATAAAAATTGAAGAAAAAAAAATTATATTAGATTTTGCGATAACATATACCTTATATTAGCTAATACGTTTTTTAGGAAAAGAGAATAACACTTAGTGACATTCAAAAGTTGGAATAATAAATCGTGAATTGACTTTCTTATAATTAGAAAGAAGGATAGAAAGATTTGTAAATATTACAAGATCATCCCTAGATAAAGCTTAACTACCCAACATAAGTTAAGAGTGTTGGATATATGCTGAAACATAGTATCAATAGAAAGAAAATATATACGACTCCTAAAATTATGTGGTGGAAGTTAAAGGATGGGAAGCAAAATATATATAAGGAGAAGGTAGGAGTATAAGCATTTGGTGAA
>JBBPFQ010000075.1:1914633-1925401 GCA_037974815.1 Kaempferia elegans
TTTATACTTTATGGTGAGAGTTGGTTGGTCTATGCAAGACTCTATAGTTTGGCTTGTAAAGATGTTGGTTTTGGCTTTAGAGCCTGCTTATCTGATATTACCACATAATGAGATAATGGTGAAGCATGGGTCTGATATTGTACAGCAGGCTTAAAGTGCCTCAGCTTGAAATTTAAAAACATTTTAAACTATGTCTTGAACATGTGATGAGTAAGGAGATGAGTAATAATATTTTAAAATATTACACACGAGGAGTTGACCATAAATCTTTTATTCTTTAATGAAGAGTTACACTTATGAGAAGTAAAGAGGAACTTGGGGACAAAAAAGAAGATCCCATCAATTCTATTTCATTTGTCATATGCTACAATATCCTAAAGATAAAAGCTCAATTATTTATCTCACATTATTATTTGTTTTAATTCTATTTGTCTCTTTGCCATCTACCATTCCACAACCACCTTCCTTGGCCATTTTATAAGTATCATTTCCTTGGAGGTGGTGAATTCTCAATTCAAAGGGTTTTTAATACATGTTAAATCTGATAAATATTTTTCTTTTTGTATTAGTTAATAAAAATATAGACATTTTTTAAGAAAATGATTTAAAAAAAAAAGAAATTATTTGGTTTTTAATCATCAATGAACAAAACAAAATAATGAGAATTGATCCATATATTTATGTTTTCTTCCAAAGAATTTTTAATGGCATGATCATTGTTTTTATTGTTCGAGTTAATCACTAAATTGGCACTTGAAGATCAACCGCAAGATTAGTCTAGCTCATATTTTACACTCAACAACCATTCAATGTCTACATGCATATACACTTCGAAGCTTATCCCAGAGAGTGAAACAACTTATCGCATGCAATTTTCGCGTCAACATTAGTCGAACGCAATCTAAACTCTCAACAACCATTCCACTTAATAATGAACTATAGTTCTTAAACACAATGCTTGTAAACACTTTAACTCCTATATTAATTTCCTATAATGACTTGCACGACATGTTCCAAGTTGGAAAAAAAAATATATATATTGATCAGGTGTGTTCAATAAGGATTTGGATAAGAGACAAGCCTAAGCTCGTGCACTTGGATGACTGATATTCTTATGTCAACACTAGTCTTGCAATAGATATCAAATCTCTTCACAACTCGTTCCCATGACTATATGAAAACATGATCTATGCAAGAAATTAGTTAGTCAAACACCATGATATGTTACAAATGATGTTTTAATACACTAATTGCGTAGTTTCTATATCAAAAACAGTTCAACTTATTGGATTGGGCAAGTTCACTAAACCATTACCTAACATGTGTACGTCATTCATACCTAAAGAACACAGGGCAAAAGCACACTATGGAGCAATAAAATGACAATGGAGGGCAGGGTTCCCTGCATTCTCGATGGATTGTTCTTTTCCCTTCTAAATTATGCTCTGGTTCAGCGGAAATTTCACAGTAGCATGGTGGAGACAGTTGAATTTGATGCATCTGTAGAATTTAATATGAAGTGCCCATGGATGCTGATGATGGCACCATTGTTGTCAGCTGCCATTCAACCCTAACAGTCATCCATTACACCCTTTTGTTGGTGCTCAACCCAGTCTTTGTTTTTCATCATTTAATTCCTCTTTCTCCAAATCTTTGTTTTTCATCATTTAATTCCTCTTTCTCCATGTTCCACCTTCAACTTTCCCCCTTGATGCTATTTGCTCTCTCTCAAGTGTCTCCACATTGCAGCTTCGGATTACATTTGGAATTGCCTGGGTAGTAGCATGAACCGCGGCAATCCCCCAGTAAAAGACTTCTTTGCGTCTCCAGCTCTCTCCCTCTCCCTTGTATGTACTCTTTTACTTTCTTTTGGACTAGAGGTTTTCTGCGTGTTTCATGACCATATAACGTCTCTCTACTTGGTTACATCGTTTTGGAAATATCAATAGGCAGGTGTGTTCAGGAACAATGCATTGGAAGCCCCTGAGGTGGAGGATGGAGAGGAAGGAAGTGGTGGTGGAGGGCACTGTGGAGACCAAGCAGGGATTAGCGGCGAGAACTCTGGGCCAGCAGATCGGTCTGATGAAGAGCAGGAGTCGAATGAATCTCTTGACAATGACAGGGAGGCTGGGAACAAGCTGAAGAGGAAGAAGTACCACAGGCACACTACTGAACAGATAAGAGAAATGGAAGTGTGAGTTGTATTCTAATTTTTTTGTGACAAACCAACAAATTTGAGGTCAGAAAGATATATGCACCATTATCTAAATTAAACAACACTTTCTCAAGCTGTCGATAATGCTAATTCTTTCATTCACAATTTTGAAAACAGCTTGTTCAAGGACTCACCTCATCCAGATGAAAAGCAGAGGCAGCAGTTGAGCAAGCAGCTAGGACTTTCGACTAGGCAAGTCAAGTTCTGGTTCCAAAATCGACGAACCCAGATCAAGGTAACGAGTTGAAAATAGATTATCTGCATAAAGAGTAAAAGAGAATGTATCAGTGTCCAAAAAATCTTAACAAGGCTAGTCTTACATTACACATCGGTAGCATTCATCCTTACTCTAACTAAACATGGTACGGTTTTGACTTCAGGCAGTGCAGGAGAGGCACGAGAATTCACTACTTAAGTCTGAGATAGAGAAATTACAAGAGGATAACCGGGCAATGAGGGAGACAATCAAGAAGTCATGCTGTCCCCGCTGTGGTTTTACGACCATAAGCAAGGATAATATCATGGCAAAAGAGGAGCAACAACTTCGCATTGAAAATGCCAGGCTAAAAACAGAGGTATGCTACAGATTGGGCTGCTGCTGCAATACAAGTCTCACTACTATCACCATTCAAACATTTCATCTGATATCATTCCTACCACAATAACTATCTTGGTTCTATTTTGTAGATAGAAAAACTGCGCCGAATGCAAAGTAACGTCCCAGATGGAACTCCTTCACCTAGTTCATCAGGCTCTGCAGGAACTGAACAAAACAAGGGCTCATTAAATAGCAATAGTGGGTTCTTCGGTTTAGATAAATCAAGAATTCTAGAGATTGTTAATGCTGGCCTGGATGAGCTGATCAAGATGTCCAGCACCCGTGAACCTTTGTGGATTCAAAGTGTTGAGAATGGAAGGGAGATATTAAACTATGATGAGTATGTCAAGGAATTCTCACATGATGTTTTGAGGAATGGATGTAATAGGAACATTGAGGCTTCCAGAGAGATTGGTGTTGTCTTCTTTGAAATTTTAAAGCTTGTACAAGCATTCATGGATGTGGTAAGTTCATACATATATATATACAAGCATCGAAAATTGCTTGACAAAGCAAATTTATGATAATTAGCCCTCATAGAATTTGCTTTTACAACTATCTTGTTCTGATAACCTTCTCAGTGTCAATATAAACATCAGGAAAATAAAAAAAAATCAGAAACAGTATAGTAACTCAATTTTAATATGAATTCGCATGCTCTTAACATCCTTACCATAAATAATAAAATCAGTAATTCAATGTCAATATGTGCCCTTCTAATATCTGTCTACTTTTATGTTTAGAACCAATGGAAGGAAATGTTTCCTTGCCTCATCTCCAATGGTTCCATTGTCGAGGTAATTTGTAGGGGGCAGGGTGACAATAAAGAAGGAATAACACAGTTGGTAAGTTCCACAAACACTCATATTCTAAGACAAGTATAATTTCTTGATGACACCACATCAGAATTTTTTTTCCCAGATGTTTGCAGAAATTCAGATGCTTACACCTCTGGTGCCAACAAGAGAAACATACTTTGTCAGGCATTGTAAGAAACTAAGCCCAAAAAGATGGGCAATCTTAGATATATCAATTGACAAACTTGATGAAACTATAGATGCATCACTCGTGAAGTGCAGCAAGCGGCCCTCGGGCTGTATATTAGAGGACCAAGACAATGGTCATTGCAAGGTAATTAAATTGTATCTTAGCTATTCACTTATGTTCTAAGGAAGTTGTAGAAAGTCTATGAGATTCTGTCAAAAGCAGATGTAAATCCTTTTAATCCATCAGATTTCAACCTTTGTATCTAGGTGATATGGGTAGAGCATTGGGAATGCCAAAGGAATGTAATTCCAACCTTATATCGCTCAATTGTTACCAATGGCCTTGCTTTTGGTGCTCGACACTGGATGGCAACACTGCGACTGCAATGTGAAAGGGCAGTGTTCTTCATGGCAACTAATGTACCTACTAGAGACTGTAATGGTATGGCAAGATTTCATCATTTGTTATAAAAAAAATGAATTTATTGTTGAACATCGTATTATAACGCAGGGGTCTCCACACTGGCTGGAAGAAAAAGCATCCTGAAGCTTGGGCAGAGAATGACTGCAAGCTTTTGCAGAAACATTGGCGCACCACGTAACCGTACATGGAACAAGATATCGGCAAAGGTAGGAGAAGAGATTCGATTCACATCGAGGAAGATAGTCAATGAACCTGGGGAACCACTTGGGGTGATAGTTTGTGCAGTTATGTCAACATGGATGCCTATTCCAGTAGTATCTCTATTTGATTTTTTAAGGGATGAATCAAGAAGAACTGAAGTAAGATAAGGATGCATCGTTCCTTTTTGACATATTTGCTGGAATGATGCTGACTTATATCTATTTTTGGATTTTCAGTGGGACATCATGCTTCTGTCTGGCCCAACTAAAACATTGGTCAACTTAGCAAAGGGCCAAGATCGTGGCAACTCTATTGCAGTCTATGTAAGTATTCATCCATTCTACCCGTTAGTTCATGAGTCACACTACTTGAAAAAATAGCAGTTTAGTTTCCTATTTTTGATGAATTTTACTATATATATTGATTTGATACACTTCTTGATGTCCCTATACAGACAATGGACTCAACAGAGAAGCCAAACATTTGGGTTCTTCAAGATAGTAGTACTAACTCTTTTGAGTCAATGGTGGTATTTGCCCCTGTGGACAATGATGGCATGCAATCAGTGATAAATGGGTGTGACTCAAGTAACTTGTCTATATTGCCATCGGGATTCTCTATTCTTCCTGATGGGCTCGAGACTAGGCCTCTCGTGATCACATCTAGGCCAGAAGAGAGGGCACTGGAAGGAGGATCGTTGCTAACAATAGCATTCCAAATTCTTGCCAATTCATCGCCTTCAGCGAAACTAACAATGGAATCAACGGAGACTGTGAATGCACTTATTTCATGTACATTGCAGAATATAAAGAAAGCCTTTAAATGTGAGGATGGCTAGCCAATGCAGTTTGTATCAGTTAACTTGTGACCATTATTCTATAAAGGAGAACATAATCTATAGTAGGATAAGACAAAGGGCAGTTAATTATGTAAGTGTTCACTTTTTCAAACATTAACCCTAGAATCTGCACTAGAACGAATTAAATTGAAGATCTAGGTTGAAAAGCAGGATTAATGCAGCCAGAGATTCCTTTTCCAATGAATTCTTATAAAGCAATGTTGCATGTTTGTTACCTAAAACAACTAAGCATCATTGGCAGTAAAGACGGCGCAAAATGTTGGAAACCTAAAGACAAAATCTAAAATTTCAAACCTAAGGATGGCACTGGGTCCCATTTCTTGAGTTTTACAAATTATTGCTACTCCTGTTAGCACTCTTCTTTCGCCAAGCCCTTGGGGTTTTCAATGGCATATGTTTTGGACCTATTCATGAACTTCAAATTAAACACACATTTGCATATATGTTCTAATTTTTCACTCAGAGTCATTTTATTTTTGCCCGTTTTATTGTTTCAAAATTGTATCTTTTGGAAGGGTATGACTGTTCTATGAACATGAATTAGGGGAAAATCACCTCTGTAAAATTCTTTGCCTGCAGTCTTCAGAATCCCCCTCCTTCCTTTCAAGTTTTCTTTCCACCATTAATTTTTCACTGCTTTAAGTTGACAGGACCTACGGTAAGCCTCTACACCATCATACCGCAGAAGGAACAGGGAAATCACTGGTAATATCCTTGGGATAGAAGATCAGAAACAATCCAACAAAGGGGCCAATCAGCCCAAGGGCAGTAAACTTAGGTTTATCTCCAATTTGCAATTTTTCTGTTCATTTTGTATCATGATCATTGACATAAATTTGATCATGTTGAGACTGAGGAAGACGATAATGACAAAAAAAAAACAAAGGAAGCTCCATTCTACAATAATAAAAGCACAAGATCCAACCACAAACCCTCGTTTGGAGGAAAAAAAAGGCACAAATTTGATTTTGGAACAACGTCGAAAGAAAAACGAGAATCATATCTTGTTTCTTAGATCATGGTGAGAAGAACTAAACTATCTATCAAATTGAGGATAGGGAGAAATAGTGGAGGAAAAAAAAACAGTAACGAACAGAGAGGTAGATTTACCTCATACATCCTCAAAAATCCACCACGACACCGTTTCATCGCCGGCGAAAAAAACGACACGCTCATCGTCTCCGGCTTCACCATCGCCGGTGCAAGAGCGACGTCCCAAAGCTCTAGGAGACGGCGAACGGTATACGTCTGGAGACCGAAACCCGAATCCGACATATAAAATTAGACCTTAATTCGAGTCTCTTAAATAAATAAATATTTCCAAAATCCGGATCCGGATCCTATTTAACGGGTACCCAAATTCTACCATATTTGTATGGGAACCGAACTACCGAAGAGCTGATCAGCGGCGAAGCCAGCAACAGCTACGGCGGCGGAGGCGACCACAGTCGCCGCCACGAGACCGCCGGGGAAAGCTCCTTATACGGAAGCAATAATCTCTCCGTCCAGACATCCCTCTGCTCCTCGCCTCTCTTCTTCGCAGGTTCTAACTCTCTCCTCTTTTAGCACCGTAATGCAATGGAGTAATCCCTAATTTTCTTCTCCTTGCAAATTTGCTGCGAAAAGAAGATCTAATTTTGTTTTAAGTGATCTTTATTGTGCCAGATCTATATGAATTTTGTTGAAATTATAGATTTTTTTCTCGCCAACATAAGCCATCCCTCCCAGTACACTAACTTCTCTAAGTAGTAGAATTTCTTGTTAGGCGCAACATTCTGAGATTTCTAAGACGACTTGGCATCTTCTTATCTTGGGGGTTTGTCCACGGTACCTAGTCTTCGCCGTTTCCCAGAATACCTCGAAACTGCCAATCCATGAAATCTGATAGTATCGTGGAATCACTGGATTCTATTTTCTGAAGTTGAATAATTTCCTCTTTTTTAACTGGTTCTGGTTCTACTCTTGGTGACTTTCTCTCTAAGTCTTCCTCAGGTGGGTTTCGAGCAAGAGTATCCGCACTGAGAACATCTTCTATCCGCGATATCACTGTGAAAGCTAAACTTTCTAGAACCCTTGAGTTGCTTTCCAGGATAGCTAACCCAACATGCTGAAACACTTTTAACAATCCGAGGAGGTCAATGTTGGATCAATTACTTTGCTAGGGAAGAATTTCATTTATATGGCAACAAGTTTGAATTTTTTGTTATCTGTTTGTATATTGTATTGATTTTTGCTTATGTCCAATGTCAATAGAGGAATTCCGAGGAATCTGGGCTTAGATTTAGCAAGATAGTCTCTTCCCTATCTTCGAATTGTTCCCGCTTCTCCTGGCTATCACCTGCAACCCCTGCAACTGTTAACCATGATGACTTGACATCCTTGTTGTTCTTCTTCCTCTTCCAAATGACCACTGATGCTTCAATTCGGTTTTTGAGGTCTAGTATTGTGTGCTCGGTTGACAAGTCTAGGGTGGTCTCGAGGAATGCTTCGACATCAAATCCTTCATCTGTGATATATCTATTGAGCGAGTCTCCAAGGATTGACCTTCCACTTTGTGTCATGGAAGTAAAAAGCAAGTGGAAAGAAAAATATTGATTACTTGATTGAATTTTTGTTCAGTTTCAGTTGGTTAAGTACTATAGCCATCTAGTTGTTTGAAATAAAGAAATTAAGATCACATCATCATCGTCGTGTTCCAACCATTCAGGATCAATCACATGATCGTCTATTGATCTCTATGAAATTTTATTTAAATCATTATATATTACATTGATTAACATTTTGTTGGTCTCCCTCTTGAGCTAAAGGACACAGATTCCATAAGATCTACCCTGAAAATATGTTCTTGTGTTGATTTTCTTAAATCAGCAACCATTTTGATGGTGAAATCGAAATTCTACTTTAGGAAGGTTTTCGATGTGGTCTTCTGGAATCTCCATTTCTATTAGAACATTAGCATTTATAGCCATAGCAGTTTTGAGCAGTTGGCTAACAGGCTCTTTCTGATGATGAATCCATTTTCTGGATTCTTCAGACAACCCATTTTCTGGGACTGTCACTGTCGGAAACCACCGCTTATCGTGCCCGCTTCCCCTTCTCTGAATCCTTACTATCCCTTGACAGATACAAGAACTTAGAACTCTTTTTGGTCCTTGAAATTGTCAAGGTATCCCTGAATTCATCAAGGTCAAGTATCAGAATCTCCTTTACAACCACTCAGAAATCATTTCTGATAAGTCGTGTGAAGATCTTTTCTTTGCTGAGTTATCATTATCTGTAAACAACATGATTGAAATTATATCATGTATATGCGAAAAAGCTCCAAATGTTCATTCATTCACACTGGCGCTTTTAGATGTTCATAACAGGACATAGGAATCCATTTTTCGAATTTACCTCCATGCATCTTCCATCTTCCAATGTTTGTTGTGAGGGGACAAATTTGACAATGTAATCAGTGACCGATTAGAGCCAATCGATTTCTCTTCTCCACCTCGCCTTCCTTCCTGCTGACATTGGTTCTAAGAGCTATCATTGCTCTCCCCAAACAGAAGCTGAAAGAATGATTTTGATTAATTTTGTTTGCAAGAGTAATAGTTATGCAGTTATATTTAATCATTTGTGTTGTTAATTATTTATTTAATCATTTTGTTATGCTAATTGTATTGGACTAATTTCATAAATGAGATATTGATAAATTAGAAATTTCCACATCTAGCCGAAATCAAAATCCGCGATAACTAGAAGAAAAAAATATCATTGAAGACAATCTTTTATGCATAGACCTGATGGAGGTCCGCCTCCATCCTTTATGAATTTCAATTTGGTTTCGGTTTGCTGCCCGTCTGTGTTGTTGTTTTAGATTTTTGAGCCTTTGTTGTTAAGTGACACATTGTCCTTGCTTGTTGACAATTGTTCATCTTCTGCCATGCTTCCAAGATCAATGTGTCTTTGCCCTGAGTTCTCGAGTGTGCTCTCCTACTACTTCATCGATGTATATGGTTTGAGGATCTGGCCCGACAACGAGCATGGAAGATCAACAAGTAATTAGAAAAGATGAGGCAGAAATGCTGATTGATCTTGGAACAAGATGAAGACAACGAGCGTGAGATTTATTAAAAGGAAATAGGAATGCATGTTTTTGGAAGGAGGGAGAATAGAAAGGAAAACGAAGTTGTTTAATTTGGTGATTTGGTGTAACGAAGTAGATGTGTTTATATGGTTCAAGTGTTTCTTTGGTGCAGCCCCCAAGGCAGTGTGGTGGTAAGTGGCATGGCATTTTTTTCAAGTAATTAGGGTTCAAAATCTATACAGCTCATGAACAATTAGTGATGTTGGGACAGCGCGTCAAGAGCCGCCTCATTTTTTAGATTTATTTGGTGCATAAAATGTGTAGCTAGATCATTTAAGTCATGATTAGTCTGTAAAATTTGGATACCTATGTGATACAAATTGGCTCAGAAAGCCAGGAGGATCAATAGGACTTTAAAAAAAAACACCTTTTATTATTGTGATAAATCAAAATAAACAATAGCGTAATCATGATACACATATTTATTTAGAAAATAATATATTTAAATTAAAATATTTTAATTGATATGAATAATAATTTGATAAAATAAACTTAAACAAAATGTGTTTGATAAAGTAATTATATTTGCCAGTTCAAGAAAAGTTAATTACATTAGATGAAATAGATATAGTTCATTATATGGAATTTAAATTTAATCAACACCTAATAGATATTAGATGTTACATAATTATCTTTTGGAATGTCGTAAATGACACAAACTTGTATCTTACATTAACTTCTTCTTCTAAATTTTAAATTTTAGCTTATAAACTCTTGGTAGGACTTGATGAAGACTCTACGTGTCACTCTGATGTTTTACTCACCAAATGACCAATCCGCAAGTAGTAGTAGTGATTTCGCATATCTCTGCGAGTGATGAAGAGCCATATTTATAATGGGATATTATTTGGCATGAGAATCAAGGAGTTTTACATAAATGGGCAAACATTTATGATATCCTGCTGTTTTTCCTTAATTGTCTTGCCTTAATTCGGTAGACAATTTGGATATGTCAGACTTAGAAACTTCCTTCGTATATGGAAGTATAGAGTATATCTTATGACAAAAATATTCTGATGTGATCACTGCTAGACGCCTAGGAGGGTTGGTGGGACCTTCGCCGAGCGGCCTCCTTTATCAGATCGGACACGATAGCCGAACGGTCGTCCCTAGTGATCAGGAAGGGTCCTTTACTCGGCCCTGATGATGAGATGTATGGCCGAGCGGTTGCTTTAGCAATCCGCTCGATCGGCGCTTCGTCTCTACCTAGCAATGCATTCGTCTTCTTGTTGTTGAAGCAATCGGCCAACCGAACAGTTCGTTCAGTCGGCATTTTTAAGGAACAATAGGGAGGAGCAGTTGGCTGAATGGCCTGCCCTATTGATCGTCCGACCGACCACTGCACACCGGTTT
>JBBPFQ010000075.1:1940679-1952057 GCA_037974815.1 Kaempferia elegans
TTGATGAACTTCGTTAGTTTAGATTAGAAAGTTGAAACTTGAAAGATTGAAACTTTTATTGATTTTATCATAGTGTTGTTTTGTTTGTCATATTATGTATCTCATGGTTAGTGGTTTGATATTTGTGTGCGTGGAATATTAAAAGTTATCATATTTGACATATTATATATGAGTGTGTTAGTAGTTTAATAATCAGTCTCATGTTCAAGAGGTGCGTGCCTCGGGCGCGCCTCGTGCCTCAACCTCTAGGGAGCCCTTTGCGCCTCGGTGCGCCTCGAGCCTCTGATAACACTGACTATTCCAGGAGTCAAACAATAGTAAGATCTTCGACAATATGTGCACCCCCATTCATGCATTAAAGCAACAGCATTTTTAACAGCCGAACCGTTTCACAAAGTGGAAATGATATCCTTGCCGCCATTACTCTGAATATAAATTAGTTGAGATTTTAGGAGTGACAACGTAAACAAATAAGAAATACTACTTTAACGATGGAAGGATTGGCCTGACAGTGGAAATTTAAAAGTCTCCCAGCTTACAGTTGCACACTCGTCAAGTCTCCAATTCAAAAAGCAATTCTGGAGTATTTCATTGAGCACAATCTCATCAATGTTGTGCATAATTGATATATGTTTTCAAAAATATTATTAGCTATGCTGCTCAGACTCTGGTACAAATATTGGACACAGATATAGATTTAAGTGTCAGACACATTATTTACAAATAAGGATACAGACACTCATCCAAAAAGATCCAATTCTTGGCGACTTGTTGGAAATTATAAATAATATTAGTTATTAATATCATTAACTTAATAATAATAATAATAATAATAATAATAAATTACAAACTCATACTATCATATCATTAATTTAATTTGCAGTAATACTTTTTAGTAATAAAGTTATTGATTAACTGTGCGATATTATATGATCTAATGAAATTTACTTATATTTGACCCTTGTGAAGGATTAAAAATTACCTAATAAGTGTCACTTGATTACCATATTAATCCTCAAACCACCTTTCTCCCAAATATATCTAATATCTTTAGCTAATTAAACCAATAATAGTATAACTTATATACTTGTCATATTAATTGCCAACCCTTTCTCTCTTCCCATGTCACCTATTCATATCTCTTCACTCGATCCCACCCAAATGTACTGTCAAATTAGCAATTCCGTCATTAATTACTCAAGACCAGGAAAATCACTCTTCAAATGCCATTGACAATATGTTTCTCCTTACATATATTGGTTGTCTTTCTTCTCACTTTCTTTTTCACCTTTGTCCCTGCCCAACTCATTCCTTTCGTTGTACAATCTTTGCACACATGATTTGAACAGGTATTCATCCATTTCTGACCTGATTTAGGTTGTATTCCTTCTATTTTCACTCTATCTATGTTTCTCAGGCCTTCTTACATTATGCATAGGAATGGCAATGAATAATGCGGTCCTTATAACATTCATGATTAATACTTGTTTATGTTCGTTCAATCTTAAAATTATATGAAAGAATCACGCTTGAACACTAATGAGATCTCTTTGTTCTTATGAATAAAACTTGTGAACGTTTGTGAACATATTTGTTTCCGAGTATGTTTGGCACTCAATAATCATCTTATTTGTTTAGGTTTTATTTAAATATATAACAAATATGATAACATGTATATGAACTTTAGAGTTTCAAATTATATAGAATATGTTAAAATGAGTGACAATATATGTTTATTCATTTTAATCAATGATTTAACAAAATTATAAGGACGACCATGTTGCAAATTTATTTTAACAAACAAGATTGGACAAGCTTAATAAAAAAATAAAAATTAAAAATTAAAAAAAAAGAGCTTGAACATTGTCAGTTACAACCCTAGTTATATGTTTTGATAATAGTCATATGACTGGGAAATCAGGAAAACAATTGGATGGCATCCTGACCAAACTAGATTGGGATTGACTGACTTTGCCAACTACGGACAGGAGTATCTACCCAATCCAAGAGAGATTATTGGAGCTTTTCCCATCAAAATCAATGCCCGCTAAGACGCTAATATACCTTTGACATTATATCAATATTTTTTTATTAGGAAATAATTTATTATCATGTTACATATAAAAGCTGCATTCAGAACCATCTGTTAAAATACATGACAAAAGTTTGCTTATTCATTGTGCACAATGCAACAAAGAGTTGACTTTTGCAGCAAAAATAATAATGTCAGTGAATTAAACGAGACAAAAAGCAGCAACAATGAAATAACACATTTAACTTGTACAGAGAAAAGAATAATTGCATGATTGCAAATTTTGTCAAAGTTTATGCAGCAAAAATACCACATTTTTATCGCAGAAATATGCGATTGCAACATCTTTTTTCTTCAGTTGTGGCCCAAGTCCAGCTGACAAACCAATTTGTCGCAGTATCTCAGCCCATGTCAAGCAATTCAAATGGTGCTGCCAACTCTGAACGTTGAAGCCCCAAGCATAAGCCTGCAAATGAAGGGAGAAACTGGAAATGAGTTAAAGAAGATAAAAAACGGAAATAATTAACTGAGAAAGTATAAAGTTAAAGGAGATAACAAAGCCGACCCCCTCAACAATATGGAGATGACCACTGCTTGGATTAGCAGAATTATTCTGATTAGCACGGACTGTTATAGCAGAATTCCTTACAAGATCCGCTATGTCCTTGATTATGGATTTAAGCAGGGAAACAAAGATTCCTCCCAAGAGTCTTGAATCCTGCAGGAATTGAGTTGAGAAGTTGAAGCTGCTTTTACTGATTTTATATCTACAATTAGGATCCCCACCTAATACAATAAAGCTTGGTTGTTGTTGGTTGCTGTATAGCTACATTTAGCATAATATTAACAACCTAGTTGTCTACAGTTAAAGCATATAAATATGATATAACAGGTCATGAGTAATAACCACTAACAACCTCTCGACCAATCACATGGTTGACGCAAATCATTTTAGCAAACTATCAGTCAGTTACAAAGTGGATGGAAAATAATGAACTTCAGCTACTGCATATGGTACTTTATATTTTTACTACTTCTATAGACAGATATGTGTGTTAAATATAGTTGAGTTATGTCACATTACCATATAAACCAATAAGGGCACAAAAAAGTGATTTAGCTAGTTCCGCAAATTCAATTTCTTGTCAAATATCAGATTTCAAGGTGCAGATATCACAAGTGTAATTAATATTGGTTCCTAATATTACCATGTCAAGAATCTACAAGATTCACCAAAAAGCTGACATAATGAGACCTACGGTAGTAGATGAATTAGGAACGAAATAAATCTAGCAAAAAAGGGTAATTTGGTTAAGAAAAGAATCCACAACAAAAATAAAGTGGTTTTAACGAGAAAAAAAAATCTCCTAACAATATCCAAAATTCTTAATCAACGACGGAGGTCTTTTTATATGTATACATCAATACTGGTATATTTACCACATCAACATTAAAAGCGGACTTAACATTGGATATTATGTCATTCTAGCTTTGCAAATGATTTGATGATTCATAAGCATAGGGTATAGTTTAGAGAGCAGCCAACATAGCACACATAATCATGGAGAGCTTGCACAAACTCTTTAAGTGTGAAAGGCCAGAGTCCAAGTACATCAGTAAAAGTAATTAAGAACCTCCATGCCTGCAATTTCCACCGGCAGTGTAACACTATGTCAAGAAAACTTGATCAAACAGCTGAAGGGGGATTACAAAGCTCAGGAAAAAAACATAACTCCCCAATGCCAAAAAATAAAACAGAAAAACCTGCAACAAACCTATAATGAATAAATTAAATACTGAGAATGCATATTTCATAATCTCTTTCGGAGGGCAAAATTCTAATATGTGAGATTAACATCGCTAAGAAAACAGAAAACAAACATGGCATGCAGGAGGTACCAAAAACTTGCAAGGTAATGGAGTAATAATCATCATTTAGCCAAGAAAACAAAAATTCTGAGAGAATAATAATAGTGACACGATCAAATGCACCATAAGAAGGTTTGCTATGTTTTCATCAGAATCCACCCAGGGTAGAATACCAAAAGGCCTTCTCAGTCTCACAGAACTTGGTGGAAATACCTGCAACATACCTGCAGTATAGGTTGTGAGTGTTTTGTGATGGTGAGAACTAAACTAGTACTTAAATAGCGAAAACAAAAACAATAATCATACTAATTTGTAAGAATAATATAAAAAGAGCAATTAGAGTACAAGAAACACTCACCTAGAAAGTGTAATAAAAACAATATTTCAGAACTAATACTAAATAAACTCAATATGAGGATCACAAGTACACAGAAATCATACCAAGCAAATTAATATAAAAAAGCTTTAAAACTAGAAGAACCATACTTTTGAAAGAATCCAATTGTTGCAATGTATCACTGTCAAGACTAAAGATCGAGATAAGTCCTTTATTCATTGCAGCCAACTCCATTAACTCTGGTTGCTCATCCTCAATAAGCTCCATATATTGCCTCCGAATTCTGCAGGCAGTAGCTATCTCTTCTGCAGATTTCTGTCTTTCTGTTTCCTTGTTACGCCTCAATTCTTCTCTCTGTCTCAACTTTTCAGCCTGAAATCATCTAGAAAGATGCTAGGAAACTAACAGAGATTATGGGGGCTCAGACAAAAATTATGTAACCTACTCTAAGGGATTCCTTTAGCATAAACTTCTCTCTGCGTTTATTTTCACGTCTTTGATCTTGTTGAAACTTCTCTTCTTCTCGCTGCTTTTGGCGTACCATCCACTGCTCTTCTTTTCTTCTTTCACGACCATGTCTCTGAGTTTCCCTCCTCATTTGCTCTTCCCTCCAAGGAATGATAATTTTGTTTCAGCACCAAATAGTGAAGAAAAAAAAAACATTAGCGATGAATTGGAACCTTTCTTCTCGTGAAGTCTTGTTTCTCAAGCTCTGTCCTTATCCGTTTCTCAAGCACTTCAGCCTCCTTAGAAACCCTTGCTTCATCACACTGCACAAATTGAAGCATTATATAACAACTATTCTTTTAAGAAAATTATCCCTGTATGAAGAGATTGTACATACCTTGCGTTTTCTTGCCAGTGGTAAAAAAAATCATCTCGTACAGTCTTGTCATAGGATATATACTGGTTTTGTAGACCTATGACATGGTGCATATCAAACTGAATGCCATTTGAGGGTACAGGAGATGTCTCACTGTTTGGAGCATCATCAGAGCCCATTGAGAAGAAAGGAAATTTTTGCTGCCTTCCATGCTGATACAAAAGGTCAGCATTTGACATTGGACATTGAGCAGTATAATTTGGTGTCAATTGCTCATTTCCATGAAGATTTTTACTTGTTGAAGGTAAAGATGGCTCTCTGGTACTAGAAACATCTGTTGAAGGGTTATGGTAAAGAGATTGAGAGACCCCATCATAAGTCCGTGACTGAACCCTCGGTTGTTCAGGGAGAAACTGATAGTCGTGAATAGCTCTATGGCTCATCGGTGGATGAACCATATGAGAAATACTAGCTTCCAGTTTCCCATTCACATTGGATGAGCTAGCTAATGAATGTTCCATGCTAGACAGAAAGCCAGCTGCCTGCAAAGCAGTATATTCACAACAATCTTGAATCTACCAGAAACAACAAACCAAGTTCACAATGAAAGAAACTGTAAATATTCTACTATTCTTAGTAAAGATCACATAAGGCCAACAAATTGTAATGAACTTCAACTGTAACACAGTGAAAGAAAGTACAACTTCAAAGACTTGGTATCAAATCTCTCAAAATTGTCATCATAAGAACATATAGGCTGCTTCTGTTGCGCAGGCATTTCTGATGAAATATTTACAAAACAAATAATGAGGAAAATTCATATAGTTTGCAACAGCAAATTATATGTAGATAGAGAATATATAAAAAAATTAAAATACAAAATTACCACCAAAACAAGAAAATGAATCAAACTCATTAAAGATAAACTTCAAACATTTTTGAGAGAGAAGTTTCAGCATCAAGGTTTAAAATACTTACCAAAAATCTGTACATGAAGTTCCTAAAAAATGTCAATATGAAATATATAAAAGCTAATCTCGACCCATCTTCAATTAAAAGAACATTTTAACATTGAACATGAATGATTTCAAAACCATCATTAAACCCAAAAAAAAAAGTCCTTTTCATTTGTATAACAATATTCACTTAAGAGGTTAGCATAAAAGAAAATCAAATTTAGGGTAACTCAAGAATGATGACTAACTTATGCCTACAGCATCAGGGCAGCTTCAAGTGAAACTTAACAATTTATTAAGTACCTATGAACGATAGTTTTCTGCCACTGTACATAAATGGAAAATCATCTCCTTATGTATATATAAATAGACCTATTGGTGCACCAAAAGCACCAGGTGGCATTGAATCGAACTCAACTCCAAGAACTGGGCCATCCTGTCTAACTGGCTCCCCAAGCTGTGACTCCAGTGATCCAAGTATCAGTTTTTCAGCCATGGTTAGCTCTGGGAGCGGATTTGGTAGCAACACCTCCGGGTCATAGTAGCGCTTTCCTATGGCAGACGAATCTCCCTCAATTCTGGAACCCACAGGGGCTGCCCTGAACATTGGATTCTTGTGCTTCCCCCTGCTATCATGCCCTACAGAGAAGGAGCTTAACCTATCGTTGTTCTTCCGCGGGAGCACTGGCAGCGGCACATCCTCTCTCCGTTGTCTCTTTGTCCGGTCCTTGAGCCTCCAATGACAGAACCACATCTGGAGCTGCCGAACTGAGAGACCAGTCTTCACAGACAGCTCATCCCGCAGTGTATCCGACGGGTAAGCCTCCGCTGGTGGTAAGAATATGTAAAAATTAATAATGCACTCGATTACAAAGAAACTGAAGACCTAACACAAAAAATCGAGCATTCCAAAAACCAGCGTAGGAGTTCTCCAGGATCTCCAACTGGTATGGGGTCTTCATCTTCCGCTTGGGGGGCTCCGGCACCGGCCGCGGTGGCTGCTCCTTCTCCTCTGTTCCCTCCCCCGACTCCATCGCCGTTGGATCAAGCAAACCCTAAACCGTGCAAAAGCCACACCTCCGGAAAAAATCGAAGAGGCGGCCGGCCACATCCGAAATCGCCCACAGGAACAACAACAAAAGGGAATCGGAAACGAGAGCGGAAGATTGGAAAGTATAAATGGATGAGAAAAGGGAACAAAAACAACAAAGAGATAATAAATCCAATAACAACCGGCGAGGAAGAAAACGTATTTGGAGTAGGAATAAAAGCATACAGTGGTTTGTTTGATCCATTGAATGACTGGGAACAGGAACGAGAATGAGATCGAGATCCATCGCGCTGCGTGATCTTGTTTTTGGAAGAATAACACGTCGCCGTAAGGAGAGACGAATTGGGGTGGAAAAATTTCTCCTCCGCCGTTTCTTTTTTTTCCATGGGATTTGTCGTTTCTCCGTCTCTCTAGTTTTTTTAATTTGAAAGGGAAAAAAAAAGCGCTTGGGGAACGTGAATCTTCTCTGCGTCTAGGTTTTTCCAAGAAAGTCCCTCTTATATTGAATTTACAAACTTTAGCCTTAGAGATATTTTCCATAAAACCGCTTTTCTCTGTCCAAATGATTGAAATATAATCTAGTCAACAAATAAAACTATTAAAATATCATGAATATTATTTTAAAATAAAAAATCAAAAAGTTTGATTAAAAGGGCAATTTAATTTAAAAAAATATCAAAATAAGATTTTATTTTTTATTCAAAAAATATTATTTAAATAATTTTATAATAATTTTTAATAAAACTACTATAATCCATTCAAAATTATTACACATGTAGTAAAACACAAAATAATTTGATCGAAATTATTTAAAATTTTTATCCAAATTATTATATAATAGTAATTTTGAACAAAACTATTATAACATATAAAAATGTTATAATATTATTTATAATAAATTTAATTTATTAAAATAGTTTTGATTAAATTAAAAAATATTTTTTATATATAATAATTTTAATTAAATAAAAATAATTTTATTTTTTATTGTGGCTAATATTATCTTAATAATGCTGAAAGGAAGATATTTTTATAATAAAATTCAAATATTTTTATGATAATGGATGCGTATTTTTTATTTTTATCCATAATTTTAATTAATTTTGTGTACATTGTTCATAAATTGTATTTAAATACATGTTGACAAAAATAATGCTTCCCAAGCTTGTTGAATGAATTTAACAAAGGTCTAAGTAACTCCTAGTTAAATAAATTGTATTTTATCTTAATATTTTTTTAACCAAATTGGCAATGATAGTTTTGAACACTCTAATTACATAATTGTTGATTATCTTTGAATTTTTACATATTTTATATTGTCATTAGAACTAAGTATTTGATTTAGTGGCTAAGCCTTATCTTAGTAAAAGAGGTTTAAAATTCTCTCATTATGCTACAATCAACTAAAAGTTTTTTTGACTCTGCTTCGAGTCACTTCCGTGTATAAATAAATCGAAAAACAAAAAACAAATAATGGAAAGTAGCTTCTTTTTCACATTTCACCTAAACTACAAATTCTGTACAAAAATTATAAATACAGGTGAATTACATAATAATAGCGGCACACTAACACCCTTGATTTATAATTTCGAGTCTAAATTAAAATATTTTTTAAAAATAATTAAAAAAGGCAAAAAGAGAAAATCATCACAGCCAGAGAGCTCCGGCTTCTTTCAAGATCGGGACGAGCTCGCCGGTGATGTGGACGGTGACGAGGCGATCGAGTCCCCCGAGCAGTCTTCCCCCGACGAACACAAGCGGCTGCACAGCCGAGCGTCCGCCTCCCCCGGCCGCCACCACCGCCTCCGCTTCCATCATCGCCGCCGCGTCCTCTGCCCCCTCGCTGATCTCGCACATCGCGGGGTTGACTCCCAGCCCAAGCAACAGGCGCCGCGCCACGTCGCACAGGCAGCACCCCCTCGCCCCCACCACCACCACCGGGTTCTCCGCCACCGCCGCCCTCACTGCCGATCCGCCGCTAGAGGAAGAGGAAGAAGAAGAGGTGGAAGGAGACGACGACAAGAGGTCGTCCGCCGTATGCGAAGGCGCCGGTCGGCTAGAGATCGCCCCTCGCATTCTCCGAAATCAGGGCACGCGATTGGGATTTGGGGGAAGTGGGGAACCAGGAGAGGGAGAGAGGGCCGTTAAATAGCGGGGGTTTGGGAAACGGAGGGCGGGGAGACGTCAGCTGTGGGTGGGCCCCGACGGCGTCAGTGGCGGTTAGTGAGCGCTCCAGTTGGCGTTTCGCTCGCGGAGTCGTAACCGCTCACACGTCGCCTCGGCTTGACGTCACGCTGGCTCCGTTACGGGTCACGGACTCGTAACCGGCAGCCCAGCCACGTGGCACTTTAGCGCAGGAGACAGGCAGACAGGCGACTGGGTCCCTTTGTCCGACGTTGACTCGCTAACAAATAATTAAATCGGTAGTTTTTTAAATTTTAAAAATAGTTTAATAGCTTCTAGAAGACAAAACGAGGTGAACGTAGTAGAAGCCGGCACGTTAGGCGAAGATCAAAACCGAGATGGGAGCCATTTTAATCAAACCATCCCCACCAGACGTACCACGGCTAGATCTCACGGTCCTTGGAGAGCATTGGACGGGTGTGGATCGGCCGCGTCGCTTGGTGTTGCGTCTGCCGCGCGGAGCACGCCACGGCCACCGCGTGTGACGTCACGGCTCATCACCGTATCGGGTGGCGGATCGGGTGACGTCTCGGTCGCCCCACGTCGACGCCGCTGCTATCCTTGCCTGCGTCACCCTGATGTCATCAAGTTTAGACGGAATCTGATTTTACCTGTTTGTGTTTTATCTTTGGGTTACAGTATTAAGGCATCTCGAATGGAAAAACTTCTAAAGTGAGGTTTTCTATTTTTAGATGCCATATTATTGCCACATTGAAAAATAAAAATTCTACTATAAAAATTACCCTTTTTCATGTGCTCACACTTAACTATTTACATATCTTTAAAGAAAAACTTCAATTATTTATTAATGGGTCACTCTTATATCACCTAATTTATTAAAAAATAATATTATAAATATATAAATTTTAAAATAAGAAATACAACACTATATAATAAATTATTACAAATAATTTATAAAAAATAATCTTTTATTGGTCGTACTCATAGTGTGTCCAAATATAGTCAACTAAGTTGGCTCGAAGCTGATGATGTACATGATTATCATATAGCTCACAGTTTCTTTGAAAATATTCTTCAAACTCTTGGGTAGAGCCCTGAAATATCTGTGCCGGAGGATCTTCTTCATCATTTAACCAATTGCTTACTGCATCTCCCTCATCCTCAATAATAATGTTGTGCAAAATAGTACATGTATACATGATATCCTTCAAGTTCTTCTTATATCAAAATCATCCTCGTCCTCTGATCATTGTCCAATAGATTGGAGCACTCCAAATGTCTGCTCGACGTCCTTTCTTGCAGCTTCTTATCTTTGTTTGAACAATTTTCCTTTTGGAATCTTAGAGGTAGAAAGCTCTTAACGAAAATTGTCCATTCTGGGTAATCCAATCAAATAAATAATATTCTTTTGTATATTGTGTGACATTTATTATAAAATTCATCTCTGGTGCATTTTCTTATAAAACTTTGTTGAATAAAGGTAATTTGTTAAGCACATTGATATCATTATGTGACACTGTGATTCCAAAAAAATGTATCATATCCAAAAGTCTACATATGCAACCATTTCAAGCACAGTTGTTGGGATCCCAATTTGCCTAGAGTAACTGGCATTTCTAAGCAACAGGGCAATTTCTCCATTCCCAATGATACAATCAATTCTATCTAACATACCAGGGAAGTCGTGTCTCTGTTTTAAACAACCGTTGGATGTCAAAAACATTAAGTCTTCTCAGGTACTCTCACACAAATACTTCAATCATATGCTGACAAAAGTTGACCAGGCAATCTAAAGCAATAGTTTCACCCATTTGTAAGTATTCATCACAAATGTCGGCAAGGGATCCATACATCAATTGACGGATAGTGACCATACATTTTTGAATAGGTGATAAACCACATCTTCCCACCCGCATCAACTCTCCTTTTAAAATATTCTGAATGATGTCACAAAACATTGACTATGCTAAAGAATAACTCTCTTCACATCCGAAATCACCATTGAAATAATTCATCAGGATATACTAGTTGATCAGAGAAGTAATCATTCAAGAAGCGATCATGTCCGGCTTCACGATCTAGATTTACCTTCTATGAGCTGCCGGAAGAACTTTGAGTTGCTAGAACTTTCATTTCCTCATGGTAGTGGCCGGACTATGTCGTAT
>JBBPFQ010000075.1:1973914-1986565 GCA_037974815.1 Kaempferia elegans
TTATCTGAAAATATAGCCATGATTTCTAATAATACTACTAATTAATTAATAAAATAGCTTATTAGTTCAATCATTCTCCCCCCAAGATGTAACATAAATAGGAGTAGCTAAGAAAATTGATTTGTAACCTTTCGCCAAAAAGAGTGAGACCTTCCCCAAAGAAGGACGCATCCATTTGATGAGAAACCATAACCTGAAATACATCAAATAATAGATATTCTATCATTTATTAAAAAAACAGAGAAACAACAGTTGATCACATGACTACTAAATTTACTTTTATTTGAAAAAATAAAAAAAAAATCATAGATTTAATATGAACATTGCACACTGTTAATAAACAAGCCCAATGGACAAGGGTCCATCCAGCTATGTATTAGGATTTCATTAGACCAACGGCAAGGATGATTCAGTTATATCTAGATATCTAAGGCTTCAAACAACAAAAATTAATCTACGCTATACAAATAATTGCACCTCTTGCAATTCGTCCCCTTAGTTGAAAAACTTGAGACCACAAATCATCATGAAATGAGAAAGTTGAGTTGTTAAAGAAAACATACACATCTAATGCAATTAACTACACTGGATGAAAAAGTTGAGTATAACTCATCATTAAATGAAAAGTTTGTGTTGTTAAAAAAACACCAACACACATATCATCCATTAATAATATAAACCCAATATTAATTGAAGGAAGACATCAAGAATTGCAGCAGTTGAAAAGGACATTCAAGGAATCATGGAATTAGACAGATTAGATTCCATTGCCAAAAAAATTCTAAAATAAATGCAACAGCAGTTCAAATAATGAAAATCCATGGATAGTGTAATAGAGGATTACCTTCCCAGTTTGCAGAAGAACTTCTCTGACTGATGACTGTGCACCACAAAATATAAAAAAGGAGTCACTAAAAAATAAGAATTAAACAAGTATAGATAATAGTCAGTTGTATTCAATTGATGTCAGAATATCAGCATAACATTTTATAAATGACATCAAAAAATACTGAATCCACGTAATTATAAGTTTTATATTTTATCCACAATGACTCAACAAGGTGAATAGGTCAAAATAAACAGATGACATAAAATTAAACACAGCAACAATTCCTATAATTGTCAATATTAACTAATTCCTATAATTGCACGGGATTCTGTCATATAGAAACTAAAAATTAAGCTTGTGAGCTTTTTGAAAATGTTGGTGGTTATTTTTTGACAAATAAGTTCATCACCTTAGTATAATAACTAATTGTAAGGCACTCTGTTTTTTTTTTTATTTTGAATAAAACTATAGACCTTTTTAGCTTTTTTAAGATTGAGATTTTTAGTATTTAAACTCAAACAGCAAAGGTAAAATCTTGAAGGGATATGATAAATTATAGAGTGCAGCACAAAGAAGTAATGAGACTTGTGGCACCTTTTGGGATAGAAACGAGGTTTATATGGTCCCTTTAGCAAATACCAATGTAGAGAAGATAAAAAGGAAAGCAAATGCAAGGACAACTTAAGCTTTATTATGCTGGACTCATAATGAAATCTAGCTTACTTTGTAATAGAGGCCAGTGGATTCAAACAATGTTTCATTTCCTCCATAAACAAGACCCTGTGAAGATTTAGAAAATATTTTCACATCAAGTCCATATAAAAAATTGAATTGAATATGAAAAACAAGAAGCGTCATAGAACAATGAATAAGAAAGAAAATGAGCTAAAAACAATAACCGAAAAGTAGTTTATTCTTATCACCAGTTAAGTTTTGAAAATCAGATAAATCAATATAGCACCATGCGACAATATGATTGGTAGGAAACATAATATTTACAATGAACACATACTAGACAGAACAAAAATAGCACACTGTGCACATCCATAATAGCTTCTGATGCAATCATATATGTTACTTTGTCATCCTATCTTAAGGAAATATCACTTAGTTTACATTGAAAGATAAGCTTAAATTTTGGAAGAAGAAAAATGCAAACTTAAATTTCCAGGAATTGGTACAATTTAAGTCGAGAGTAAAATAATTTCAAACAATTGAAGAATTTACAATGTTATTGGAAATTTCAAGTTGAATTGCAGAATGCATGATCCGACTTTGAAACAAAACAAAATTCTGGAGTTTTTAATATTGCAAAATTATAGGAGTAACTAAGACAGGAATTCAATCTCTGGTAATTTATTCTCGGTTGTCTTTATTTATATTTCTTCAATAGCATACAAACTTTGTTAGAATTACAATCTTGCTGCCTATTCTATAATAATGTAGCAGCCGACTACTGCATTATTTTATTAATGTAAACTGCAGACTGAAGGAATAAGTCCCTGGCATAAAATCACGAGTGAACCGATCAAAATTCTAAATAACAAGTGAAACATCATCAAACATGAAGTTAAACTATACTAAGAACAGCGTCAGAGAAAGAGGATGAAGGTGAGCCAGATCTTGCCTGGGTGAAGGCATCCGGGTCGTGGGGGAACTCATTGACGATATCAAAAGTGTAGAGCTGAGTAGAAGGCAGAGGCGGAGGCGCGACGGGAATGCCCATCCATATCCATGTGATACAGAGGAAAAATAGGGCGGACATGGCGACGATGGCGGCGGGAAATGAAGAACTTCCACTCCTGCAACAGCAGCGTTTGCTGCTCTTGGATCGAGCGGCGGTGGCGGCGGAGACCGACCCAGGAGCCAGCGGGTTCGAGGCGGAGAGATTGGTCGTGGGCGGAGGGCGCTTCGGCCGCGTCCGGGTCATCTTTTGTTCTTCCGAGTCAATTCCCAACTCGTAATTAAATAATTAACAAAAATGATATAGAAAAAATATTTTTAAAATTAAAAAAAATATATGATTTTTCACACTGATGCCAAATTGTCGATTTTCTATTTTAAATTTAAATATATAAGTCACCAAAAAAAACTTTAATTGCGTTAAAAGAACTATGAATTAAGACGTTGAATTGAGTTAAATATATTTTTTATAATATCTTAAAATGTGTTAAATTAGTTAATTTAATTTATATTGTAACTTAATTTCAGTTAAATATAATGCTGAAATTATAAGAAAATATGTTATGGTACTCAAAATTTTAAATATTTATTAAAGAAAAAATATTTCAAATTAATTTGTGTCTTAATTATTTATTTATTTATAAATCTCCCCTCCCATTCCTGTAGAAAAGTTTTCAAGATGCCCCCCCTAAGTTTGATCGTTTTGAAAATGCCTTCAAATATTTGTTATTGTCAAAATTCTCCTCGACTTTACCTCTCACCTCACACGCTAGAGGTGAAGACTGTTCATGTGCGATCGGTTCACTTTTCACAAAGGTGCACTATGATTTTGAATAATGGAAAACAAATATTTGAAACCATTTTGATTAAAATTAGTGAAATATTGGGGCGTTTTGAAAAATTCCCTTCTCTGTATCTGAAACGCCTCCTTCCCTGCTCTCTTTCTAGTTCTGGAACTCACACGTGACTACGTCAGGCAAGATCGAGCCATCGAAGATTTCACTGGCATTTAAGATGCCAGTCGGCAGCGCCTAGGGTTTCCACGTCGGTGCTCCACTTACCGGGAACCGGCCGCCGTCGGCGCCCAGGGAGTAGGCAGCGAGGATGGCGACGATGGACTTGAATGTGGCTCTTCTTCGGTATCTACGGTGATAATGGCGCCGGGTGGTATGCTTCTCTTGGCCATCTCTTCACTGGGAAAGATGCATCTGCTGGCGATCCTTGCGCTTGCCCTCCACTTGAGCCCACTTTGTTTCGGTATTCTTCTCGAACTCTTTTTCATTTGTCTGTCTTTATTTATCTGTTGGAAACATTGGAAATCTTGGCGCTTGTTGTGCAGTGGTCGGGTTCTCACATGTTCCCTTTCTGTCGCCTTCATGTTTTCATTAAAAGTCCTAGAAAGCCGCCAACTTGTTGGAATTCTAGGTTTGCCCGACCTGTTTGTTTGAGCGTTCTACTCTGTACTCGCTTAGTATTCGTTAGGGTTTCAATATCCAAAATTTGGAGTGTAAACATGACTGGAAAAAAGTAACAGCATGGTGTAAAGGCTTAACCAGCTGATGATCAACCTGTGCTAGTTTAGGAAATTACGTAAACTCTACTGAGATTATTCAGTTACCAACATAATTAATTGAATACACCCATTTCACTCTTTAACTTGTTTCATTGTAGTACTAGGAAATTCTTGTATGCAGAGATTTTCTCTAACCTGTGTATATATATCTTCATAAGTTCCAGAAATAAAGCCATAAATATCTGATTTTGAGTTGGTAATGTACAGTTTTAACTGTAGATCCTCATTATTTATATTTTCCATATCAATGTAAAGCAATGAACTACTTGGGACCAGGGTTAAGCTCAACCAACCCGCCTGAAAACAGAAAGGGAACAATAAAACCAGGACATGTCCCAGATTTTCTTCCAAATCCTCATGGTACTCCAGCTGATTTATTTCAAGTTCTTTTTTAAACTTCCTTGTCATATCAAATATCTAATTGGATTTTCCTACGCCAGTAAACTCTCAGGATCGTATTCCAAAACATCACCAGAGTGTTTCTCTTACATCATCACCAGCATTATCTACTCCTTGGCGAGGTCAAGGTTTGTGATCTATTAACTTATTGTTGTTTGTCATAGTAACTCAGTCTTATACACAGACACGTGGAAGGTTCTTTTTCAGCTAAAGCCCGTGTCAGTTTATATTTCAGCAAAATACCAATTCTACTGTGACTTTTCACTTTTGGAATAACTTGTATGCCATTGTTTGGCAGATTGTGATGAAGTAATATGTTCTGAACCGCTCATGTCAACTGCAATTGGTTCACCTTGTGATTGTGTGCTGCCTGTTCGAGTAACTATTGATTTAGAGGTGCCTCCATATATATTTTTTACACATATTACAGAATTTGAAGTTGAGATGGCAGCAGGAACATTCTTGAAGCAGAGTCAGATAAAGATTATGTCTGCTGTTGGTCTGAAGGAGAAGGAAGGAACAACTCGTGTCACTATATTTTTGGTACCGCTTGGTGAGAAATTTGATACTACGAAAGTTATGCTTATTTACGAGAGACTTTGGCAGAAAATGGTGCCCATCAACAAAACTATATTTGGTGATTATGAAGTAATATATGTTCATTATACTGGTACAACATTTTTCTTTCATGGTGAATACTAAATTACTAATCATATCCCATTTCTTCTAACTGATCTTTCAAACATTGTTTTAGGACTTCCTTCTTCCCCACCGTCTATGCCTAGGGGATCTACTGTGCTAGGTCCTGATAACGACGGAAGCTACCAGTATCCCCTGATAGCAGTTGTTCCAACGGGCAAGTTGAAGAAAATAAATGCTGCAATCATTGCAGTAATTGTAGTATCCTCATTTATTCTTATACTAGCATGTTCTGGTATTATCCTTTTTATTCTAAAATGGAAAAATCTTGGACAACAATCGGCTCCTCTGGGTTCTACAATCACCCAATCAGTAACTAGAACAGCTGGTAAGAAAATTTTTGAACGTGTTTGTGCAGTATCCCTCTTTTATCTCTTTCCATACATGCTGGAAACAGAGTATTATCTGTAAACTGTCTTGACCTGTAGATGGTCGTCATCCTTATATTGCAAACAACTTTCTATAGTTTCTTTCAGATTTTCTTCAATATACCTATTCCACATGCTGGTGTTAAGAATGTTTTCTTCTTTACTTAATTTTGATCCACTTATGCTAGAGTATGAACTTCATAATGCAGGCATTAAATGCATGGTGCCAAAAAGCATGAATAACTCACCTTCTGATTCCATCGTTTTGGCTTCTTGCCCAACTGCATTGAAGGTATTTTCGTTAACTGAGATTGAGAAGGCTACAGAAAAATTCTGTTCAAATAAAATATTAGGGGAAGGAGGTTTTGGATGTGTTTATCATGGGACTCTGGATGATGGAAGTGAAGTTGCTGTTAAGCTGCTTAGCAAAAGGAATCAAAATGGAGAACATTTCCTTTCAGAAGTAGAGATGCTTAGTCGACTGCATCACCAAAATCTTGTAAAGTTAATTGGTATTTGCTCTGAAGATGATAAAAGCTGTCTGGTTTATGAGCTTGTACGAAATGGAAGTGTTGAATCCCATCTCCATGGTATGTAACTAAAGACCTGCTCATAGAATAGATTTTCTAAACTTGTGCTTATTTGCTATCTTATCTTTACTAGTTGCCGGCAACATCTTAATGTCCACTTTATGACTTCCTTAAGATGCTGATAGGGAATTGAAAAGAATAGGATGTACACATCTCCCTTTACTAAAGGTGTAATAGCACAGTGAATGAATGCACAGATCATGATAATTATTAACCAAAAACAATAGTTATTTGATTTCAAACAATAATGTGAAAAGTACATCTAGATGCTAAGGTATTTTTTATGAAAAAGAGTTGATCTTCCCTTGCAAATTCCATGAACTAAAAATCAATTTTATGAGAAAGATTGTCACTAATCAGAAAACATTTGCATTTTCTTATCAATGCTTGTGCCTACTGCAAGGGAAACTCGACATCCACAATTAAAAAAATTATGTTTGATGACTCTTACCCAATGAAATAATAAGTATCCAACATGCATAGTTATGGAAAACTTTGTATTACTTATTGCTTTTAAAAGAGAATCCTTACTCCTTCAGTTTGCTCCAATACACTTTTTGTTGGATGATCGACATTTCAATCAAAGTATATGCAAAGACTGAATCTGTAATTCCTACAACATCCTTCTCTTTTCTGCATATTATAATTTTTGTTGCATGTTCTACATTCAGGATATTACTTCTCAAAAATTATCTCCTGTTTTGTCACAATCATGGCAGCTTAACAAAAGCAGTGAAATCCTAAAAAAGCTACTGAAAGCTTGTAGTTTTTTGTGTTTTTATTGAGTTCGACATTAAAGGTATTGGATTAAGATTTTCAGAAAGTTTGATATCCTTCACATGGTGACAATTATTTGCCTTTGAGCTAGCCTGAAAGCACAATTTAGTTTTCTGAATCAATTGTCAATATCTTTCTACCATCCTAGCTCTGTGAAGAACATGGTCGTTGACTGCTGTTATTGCAGGTGCTGACAAGAAGAAAGGACCCCTAGAATGGGACGTTCGGGTCAAGATTGCGCTTGGTGCAGCTAGAGGCCTTGCGTACCTACATGAGTGTGCCAACCCTCATATTATACACCGAGACTTCAAGGCTAGTAATGTACTACTAGCGGAAGATTTCACTGCCAAGGTGACAGATTTTGGTTTGGCTAGAGAAGTATCAGAAGGTAGCCAACATGTTTCAACTAGAGTCATGGGAACATTTGGGTGAGAATTATCTCTAATCCCTTATTTAGCATTTTTTTTTTCACAATCGCAAGAGATGACCAGCCGACCCCACCTAGTGGGATAAGACTTGGTGGTTGTTGTTGTAATCACAAGAGATGACCAGGTGAGTTTTGCGATAATTGTTGCACAACTCTTTTAGGTTTTCCATGACTTAGGATGATAGCCTCTTAATCCGTATACAGACATGCCATGTGATTGCTTTCGGCTAGTTTGGTCCCTTTTTTTTTTCTTGCAGCAGCTATGGCATGTTCCTGATTTACGATTGTGAGCTTTCAGGTATGTTGCGCCGGAGTATGCAATGACAGGGCATTTGCTTGTTAATAGTGATGTATACAGCTACGGGGTTGTGTTGCTGGAGCTTTTAACTGGTCGTAGGCCTGTCTACTATTCCTCATCTCGGGAGCCGGAGAATCTTGTGACATGGGCACGCCCTCTCCTTGTCACGAGGGAAGGAGTTGTGCAAGTCATGGATCCATCCTTGCATGAAAGATGTAACTTCGACGACGTTGTCAAAGTTGCAGCCATAGCATCAATCTGTGTTCATAGTGATCCGTCTCAAAGGCCATTGATGAGCAGAGTTGTTCAGGCCCTGAAGCTGATATGCCATGGCATGGATGATGCTGATTCACAAAGCCAGAAAGAGTCGTCTTCCGGCCGGGAGCATGACTACGGAGGAGATTTGGAAGCTGAAATGAGCTGGTGGAGCCAGACTTCGCCGCTGTCCTACAGGCATGGCTCTCCCTTCGTCACCATGGAGTACAACAGTTTGGACACAATGGATCAATTGCGGAGGATACAACTGGATTCATCATCAGAATCAAAGTACTGCAGATCTGCTCCTTCAAGAATAAGCAAGCAAAAGACCTCACTCTATAAATTGAGAAAAAATGTTAGCGAACATGGACACCTCTGTGCAAATCGTCGTTGCGGATCAAGTTTTTGAAAGGCAATAATACTCCTCATTCTTACCCCTTTTTTTCATATTTTATATTACTTGTACAGATTTGTGATAGAAATGGCTATGGCCTACCATCAACCATGTTCTAAGGAAGGGGTTGAGTTTTAGCCCAAGGACTTCATAGTTTGCTTTGATTCAGTTCGTATGAAATCCTTTTGTTTCTATGATTCGGCCTAATCCATTTTGCACCTTGTATGCTTTATATATGGGTTGAAGCTGTTGATATTCATGATTCCTTTAACATGTGGTAAAAAGTAATTCGCTCGTCTTCAATGTCTCCGTCAATCCGTTCATAGGCCAACTTAGAGGAGATAAATCGGGTGTCTATTAGTCATTAGTGCAAATGATCAAAACATGAGAGAAGTATGCTTAGATGCATCGAATTTCAACCTTAAAATTTCATGTGATCACTTTTTATGTCTTAACCATCGCACCGTCCCGAGAGAACTATATTACTTAGAATATGTTGTAATTTCAACCCGTTTAGATCAGCTACATGGATGTACTGCATCAAATTGTCGATATAAATCATCGAACGCCATTCTTCATTTATACCGAGAATTGTAGTAGCTTTCGGAGTACTCAACTTGATACAACTAATGTTTCTTCCTCACTGCCCCTGAATCTGGTTCTTCTTGACGCGGCTCTTCCTATTGTTACTTAGAATTCTCAAGCTCTGCTTCAAGATATCGATCTCTCGGTCTCGTTTTGATGCCTCCTGTTCCATTGCCTCGACGCGCAACTTCAGCGTCTCCATTGCGTCTTCCTTTGTCTTCAGCTCCTTTCTGAGTTGCTCGATCATGCCTTGTTCTGATCCAAAGTAAAATCTCTCCCCTACGAGGCAGTGACCATCATGCCCAAGATCATAAACTTTTAATCGAAAACTACAACGATAATAAGTTTCATTGCGGTCCATTAGCAACGAAAAAAAGTAGCCTTGACACAGCGATAGAAATAGAAAACAACGAAAAGTTTTCAAATTATAGTGGGTGAAATGAAATTTTCAAGTTTCTAGGGGCGAATGGAAATTTTGTTAGTTTAATTCGTCACCTTGTGGGGTCCGTTGGATGAGCTCGTCGAGCTCCGTCTTGATGGCGACGTAGAGCTGCTTCCACTTCCCCGCCACTTCTTCCGGCCGCGGCGCCGCCGCTTTTTCCTCCTCCTCCTCTTCTCCGCCGATCGCCGTCACCTTCTTCCCTTCCACCTCCTGCAGTCGCCTCCGCAGCCGCATGGTCTCCCCGTCTCGCTCCCGCCGCTCCGCCTCCCACGCCTCCTCCCTCGCCGCCGCTGCCGTGCGCGCTTCTCGCAGCTCCTCCTCCCGCGCCGCCACCTTCGCGCGCAGCAGATCCCACTCCCCCGCCCGCCGCAGCCGGTCTGACTCGCCACTGAGCACACTTCCCATGGCCTCTCTCCCGCAGCTAGGCCTCCCACGCCGCCACCGCACTGCGCGCCTCCCTCAGCTCCTCTCCCTCGCTACCGAGCACCTCTCTCTCTCTCTCTCTCTCTCTCTCTCTCTCTCTCTCTCTGAGCACGACAAGGAAGAAGGAACAGAGAAGAGATTAACAACAACGAGCATGAGATGTCTCCCTCAACTCCCTGTTACCATCTTAAAGTCATAAAGTGATCAATTTATATTTTATTGGGATGATGATTTAAGAACGCTGGTTAGAGTTTTTGGATTTAGTGATCAATAAAAAAATTTCTGTTGGACGATCACCTCTTAAATTAATCAATTTGAATTAGATATCCGAATTATAAAATAAAATTATCAATTTAAGATTTTTTTTTCACACAGTAGTTTTACTAATTTTAACTTTTTCTTTCTTTCATCTCTTTGTTTTTTTAACAAAATTTAGCTTTACATTCTACATATTAATTTAGAATATTACAGATGTGATCTTATGTAAAAATTTAATTTGAGAAAATTATATTATTTAATTATTTAAATTTAAAATATAAATTATACTATTATTGGATAATGTTGTTTAATTATTTTACAGTAAATATCTTACTATATTATTAAGAATCTGACCTCAATACTAACTAATTTTCAATTAATTTGGTGAACTCTACGATGAAATTACGTTAATATCCTTCAGCGGTATGTATTATTAAAAAAATTTCTCATTAATCAATTATCGATCTAAAGTTTGAGACTCATCTCCAGCGTATTATTGAAAAATTTTCTCATTATAATCCAGGATTTAGAGTTTGAGACTCAGGTGCGGCGTATTATTGAATTTTTTTTTCATTGATAGGTATTGCATTACTATGGTCTCTTTAGTCTCACATCTTAAAATTAACAATACCACAAAGTAGAGAAGCTTCTATAAATACCTTAGGTCGGTAACATTAGAAAACTCACCTTTCCCAGCCTTTTGGCCAAGATTAAGTGTGGTATTGGTTCTTATCAGTTTAATATCTGATAAAAAAAATTAAATTAATTTTTTTTATGATGGATAGTCTGTTACAGTAGTTTGCTCTGGGGTTCTCGAGCGCCCTCATTGCATTGTACTACTATATGGATTGCATTGTACTACTACATGGGCTCCAATATAATTTATCGTATTCATGTATTATATTGCATATGCAACGCGTATATGAAATGACTAGTTTGTTTTTATAAAATTTACATATATTCATGTATTAATGTATTATATTACACAAGCAACATGTGTACAACTGTACGTGATCACTAGTATAAACTAAGAATACTAATGTAAGTAAAAAAAAACTAGCATCACCCAACATTTTACTAAAAGTATGAAAGATCGGTTGAACCGAATGGCTTGGCAGGAGAAATTATGAACCTACTACCTATTCTAGCTCCGATTTTGTGATAATTGAGTTTACCTGCCCTTGGTTTTGGTATTTCCCTTTGGATGTCTTCTTAGGATTCCTACACTGATGGGAACTCAAGCTTGTCCTGTCATTTAAGGGCCAACAATCATGGAAAGACCTAGGAAGGAAGAGGGCTCCAACATAATTCGATCATGAAATTTTAATGTCTTTCGAAGAATTCAATTTGAAACTTGCTTTCAGTATAAGAGCTTTCAATGATCCAATTCGATGCAATAAGAGAAGCCTTCGACCTAAGATATGTAACCTTTTAGGGTTTCATCATGTTTTCACCAAAGCAAATTTTATAACGAGCTCAAGTTTGACATTTAGTTCATGAAGGTTGCACGCGTTTGTCTTTGTTAGTCGGCATTGCTGATACAAATGATTTTCACACATGATACATCTTACAAATATCTAAGTGTTATATATCAATGTATTAGATCAAAGATAATTTAGCATTAGTAAAATACATATTTTTAGATTTGTCAATGATTTTTGGAATATATATTTCAAGTCTCTCAGTCATGATTGTATAGATCTAAAGGACAATTATGTGACAATAATCATGGCCAATATAATTAAATAATGGAAATTAAATGCAGGGGGAAAATAGTACAATGAAATGAGTATGAGTATGAATAATTGTTTTAAAAAAAAGAGTAATTTATCATTTACTATCCTAAAGTTACATTTTTAGTCTCAAAATAATTTATTATTCAAGGTGTTTAGTCACCTAGAATCACATCCAATCGGCTTCACAGAAAGTCACTGACAACCAAGTGGATATTGTTAGATTTAGTTTTAACGATGATGATCGATGAACACTGACTCAGTAATTTGATCTATGACACTAACAAGATACCTAAAACACTTCCATAACTGAAACTTAACATCTTGTGATAGAAAAGAAAAGAAGAGTTAAAAAGAGATTAAAAGATCAACAAAAGGTTGTTGCCTTGTTATGTCACCTGAAGCAATCTGATGAAGTCGCTTCGTCCTTCTGTCAATAGATACGCCACTTGGCTGCAAGACACTCATCTGAAATGTTCTGCCATTGGTAGCACAGGATTTTTTTCAAAGACTTCAATCTGACAATCACAGATCTACCTCCATACTGTTACATCAGAAAAACAAAGAAAACAATGAGATTATTGTGAATCCAAACATGAGATGATCAACAAAAATATGAGTGTCCAATTGAGGTGTTACTGTCCGAGTTTCAGTAATTGACACAGGTACAAAAGGGTAGAGGAAGAGTTCAAATATCAAAGAAAGAGAGGCTTGTGATCAATTTCCCTAACAATTTTAGCCAGAAATGGATGCTAGCAAGATAAAAGCGAATTTGAGAGTGAAAGAAGATGACCATACTGCTAGAAATGCTAAAAAGCGAGACAAATAACCAAGAGGAATAAATTCATCTGCATACCTTATAGAAATAACATTCACATTCATTTGTTTTCAGAGCTCAGTTGTCTTCCGAGCAAC
>JBBPFQ010000075.1:2018594-2030906 GCA_037974815.1 Kaempferia elegans
AGTGAAAACTTCAAAACTTTGGGATTTAAAGCTTCTCCTTCAGAGCTTCCATTGGTGACATGGTGTGAGAGACCTCCCTCCCTCCCATAGTGGGAGGGAGGTTCGTAAAGGGAGCTACTTCCTTGTCTACTCTTTTTTTTTTAAATAAAATATAAATAAGATTCAAATAATTTTTTTAATTAAAGGAGAGATATATGGTGTGAGAGTTTAAAAATGTGGGATCTATGAAGAGTTGTTGAAATTTTTTTTGTTATAATGGAATGATATATAAGGTTTTTTACTTTTGATGTAATGCGGATCTGGTAACGAAGAAACTCTCGAAGGGTTCCATATTTGTATTTAATGGGTGTGGCCCACCTATGGGATTAATGGGGCCCGATTGAAAATAGGAAAAAAAAATTAGGGCGTACATTAAAAAATTTTCATTATTTTTATTATTCAGTAATTTTGATATGTGAAAATAGGCCGAAAGGATCGAAGCTTGGCGTTTTCCGGGATGGCTTCGTACTGGTACGAGCAAATTTATTACGCAATTTTTAACCAGCTAAGTACTGAACAAGTAAAGTGGGGCCTACTTTGTTTAAGCCAATTAAAGTGCAGGTGGAAATTGGAATTGTGTGGAAGGGGAGAGAGAACCGGTCCGCTAAAACGGATATAGTTTAACCGACTGGTGGGAGAAACGAACTAAGAATCGAAGATCCAGTTCATTTTTGGACCCAAAAAAGGCGATTTTTTTTTATGGCGGCTTTGCTCATGGAAGATTGTTCTTGCGATCTCAATGGCGTTCTTAACGATGTTGGATTCGATCCAGTTCGTGGGAGAAAGAAACGGTGAAAAGGCGGAAGAAATGGAGGGGTTGCCTTCAATCCGAGGCGGTCTCCTCCTTTGACCACTGCCACCCCCCTTCCTTCCTTCCCACCATCTTCCTGCACCTTTCCCTCTTCTCCAATCATCGCCCCGTTGGCCCCCTTTTTTTATAGGCCTCGGCTTTCCCTAGTAGCTGGATCCATTGATGGTTGACGAATCCCCCAGATCGGAGAAGAATGGGCGTGTGCTTCTCCGCGGATTCCAAGGTCACAGGTGGCTCCAGCAGAAGCGGCAGCGGGTCGGTGAGGAAGCGGCAGGCGGAAGGGCCGCGGAATAAGGCGGCGTCGGAGCAGCCGCCGCCGCCGAAGGAGAGAGGGGCGAAGAAACGGCCCGCCGGGCTGGTGGCCTGCGGGAAAAGAACCGACTTTGGGTACGCGAAAGATTTCGAGAGCCGGTACTCGATTGGGAAGCTGCTCGGGCATGGCCAGTTCGGTTACACCTTCGTCGCCACTGAGAAAACAACCGGAGAACGGGTGGCAGTGAAGAGGATAGACAAGAATAAGGTAAATCTGCAACTGTGTATTCTTGCTTTTGTTCCGTCGTTTTTCTGGGTTTTGAAGGTTTTCCTTTTTTTTTGGTCGGCTGAGAAATGCATGAGCTATGCAACTAAAGGAGTGTGTGAAAAGGTTGGAAAAATAGATTTTGGAATTTGTTATTACATCTGAAGTTGAGCACAGTTCAGTTTCCTATTGAGGTTCATACTGAGTCTGAAGGGGATTCATATCCAGGGTAGTTCCTGAAGAACGGCATACATTTTAAAGATTGTTCCCTCCCTGAACAAAAAGTGAACTATTTCTTGGAGCAATTTTCGTTTCAGATTCTGAATAACTTTTTGGTCTTGTCTGGAAAAGGTGGATCACTAGCAGAATTTTTATTCTTGAAACAGTGGGATTACAATTAGAATTGGGTGGAAAGTTGGATAATCTAAGCGGTAGCTAACTTCCTTTGTTAAGTTTGTGTATCTTTTAATGATTGATGCTTCAATCCTGTTAGAGCCATCCTATTCTCATCAACAGCAAGCAATTGCAGTCTCTCCATGTTGACAATTATTCAACTATATATGTTGGTCCAACTTATCTTCATTGATGATGAATTGTATACACAATTGTATTTGTTTACAGAGGATCTATTAATAAGAAGAGAAACCAAATAAAGGCAATCAGGTGATAGATGATGACTACATATTTTCTAGAATGCGGAAACTATTAGATGATGAAATGTTATCAAGACAGATATCCACAACACATAGGATTGGTTCTAATTGATTTTTGAATGTATTTTGCTTGAGATAAAAATATTCATTCTTAAATGAACAAACCTTCATTCTTTGCAAAATGTTTGAGAAGTTCAATACCTTAGATATAAATTCTTTTACTAAGTTTTTAGTTCTTTGGTATGCTGAATATCACTTCCCCATGATAACTATGTGATTAACCCTATGTACAACAAGACTGAATCCATTGTTAGTCTTTGTAACAGATAAAACTGACTCACAAGTATGATAGTTGAAGTTCAAGTGAGTCTCGACTGATAGTTGTCCATCATTATCTTAACAACAAATACCTTTGTAGAATGTCTCTTAGATCATGTTGCTTGATGCAAGAAGCAGATTCTGCAAGAAGACAAGAATTTTCCTTTACAGGAAGCTTATATGCTTCTTCTGCTGTGTCATCTCAAAATGCAAAATGGATTTTTATCAATCATCTTAAATAACTTCCACTGTCCAACAACCTGCAATTGGCAATAACCTTCCAAAATAAGTAATCCAAGCAATAAGAGGTCCTATAATTTTCATCGATATCCTTGATTAGTAGCTGTAACTACGAGGCTAGCTTTGTAGTGCTGAACAGATTCATTAGAGTGAGTCTTGATATTCTTATCCTCTTTCTAGCATGCAACGAACTTCAATCTTTGAGGAGATAGATCAACAGAGTTCTGTAGACTTTCTAAAATTGCTTGCTGCCAAATATGATTACTGTTAATCTCTGAGTGAGAACTGAGAGTCGAGGTAGCTTCTCTGAGTCAGAACTGAGAGTCTGAGATAGTTGGTTCAGTGACATAGAGGTGGCACATTTAAATTTGCCAGAATGTGAAGAAGACAAGGTGAATCTATAGGAAGAGTTGTAGCATTATCTGCATCCAGTTAACATCTGAATTGATCAAAAAGGAATTGAGAAGGAGAATCATCAGATCATAGGTTAGGTAGTAAAGGAAGGATCATCGGATGACTCATCCACTTCAACTAAAGCAAAGGCTGACAGTGCTTGGAAAGATTTATGCTCCCAAAGGCCAAGCAATACACAAGATAGCAAATATAAAATGGACTTGAAAAATGATTACTATACTCACAAGTAGACAATGCAAATGAGGAGCACTAACTTTAGCCCTTTTTTTTTTTTTTTGATTATGTGCATACACAAGAAAAGTTCATCAGGAAGTGGGAAAGCAAATTAATTTGCATTTATAAAAATTGTGAAAAGCATATCTGGAACTCTAGTGGAGATAATGTAAATGGAGATTCATCTATGGAGCGTGCAGAAATTTCTCCTTGTAAATATTGAAGTAATGAGGTTGAGCAGCCATCAAAAACAAAAGGAAAGGCCATACAATGCAGTCGCAATTGAATGATTATCCTTACACTTGGTAACACTGAAGAGTACACACAGAAAGACTGAGGAATGCAATCGTGAGTAGTTATTTATGTAAACCTATATAATTTAAGAGAAGAATATTCATGAACATTATATGTAACTATGTAAGCATAAATTGGAACACCAGATTGGGATTGCACTTACTCACTGAGATGGTTTATCGTGGGAAGTTAACTTTTTTTCTTGGCAGATGATCCTTCCAATTGCTGTTGAGGATGTGAAACGGGAAGTAAGGATACTGTCAGCCCTTAAAGGCCATGAGAATGTTGTCCATTTTCATGACGCATTTGAAGATGACTCTTATGTGTATATAGTAATGGAGTAAGTTCCTTCAATTTTTTCTTTTAGTAGTATGTGAAATCATTATATAAACAGTTTTCATGTTTCTCAATTTATTTTGATTGCAAAATAGGTTCTTTTGGATTTTTGAAATCCCTCAACTGTGAATTGTGGACAAAAGATAGGAAATTCTACTTTTTTCAATTTTTAGGACAAAAAATGTAGCTAGTCAATAAAAATAGAATGATATCTTTTGCATGTTAATTAGAAGAAATCCACCTGCACTGGAGGTTAATAATACATTACCAACTGATGATTTCAAAGTTAGGCTTTAGTTTTTTTCCCTCCCTTTATGTAAGCATATTTTTATTCTTTTTGCATAATGATTATTCTCCTTATTTTCTTTAAATAATGTGCAAGTTCAATGTGGTAATATTGAATGCAACTATTACTGGTAACATCTTCAATCAGTAGCTTTTCTTGATAGATAGTTCCATCATAGAACATGTTTCTGTAAATCTGGATACAATGATACAAATGACAATATCCATCTGATTTCTTCTTTGATGCTGGTGTCATGTTTGTTTTTTGTCACTTGTTTATCAGGTTATGTGAGGGAGGTGAATTACTGGATCGGATATTGTCCAAGTAAGCTCCTCCACTGTTATGAGATATTGACTTTTGATTATATCTTCTTGGCTCAATTGAAAAACTACTTTGCTAAATTTACATGTGTTTTCTAAATTTTTACTATGTTGTGGACTTTGCTTTCTATTTTTCTGTTCTGTAGTTCAAGTGCTATGCAGAAATCACACTTCTATGGAATCTAAGAAGAGTAGTACAATTGTTATATATATATTTTTTTCTAAATTGATAGTATTTTCCCAGAAAGGATAGCCGTTATACTGAGAAAGATGCAGCAATAGTTGTGAGACAGATGCTCAAAGTAGCAGCTGAGTGTCATTTGCATGGTCTGGTACATCGGGACATGAAGCCTGAGGTAAAATCTGACTGGCATATTGAACTATTCTGACTATAGCTTGGGATCCTGTTGGAGCTCCTTTGATTTTGCCTCTGAAAGCTTGACATGAATTTTTACAGAATTTTCTTTTTAAATCAACTAAAGATAATTCGTCTTTGAAGGCGACAGATTTCGGCTTGTCTGATTTTATAAAGCCAGGTTTGCCTTATCATGTGTTTGATCTCTGAATTTGCATTTTTTTCATGATATACATGTATTGTATTTGAAGAGTTCTCTAGGAACTTATACTTGCACTATCCAGGGAAGAAATTCCATGATATTGTTGGAAGTGCATATTATGTTGCTCCAGAGGTGTTGAAACGAAAATCTGGCCCTGAATCTGATGTTTGGAGCATAGGGGTGATCACCTATATTCTTCTTTGTGGTAGACGTCCCTTTTGGGACAGAACTGAGGATGGAATATTTAGAGAGGTGAATCTTCAAACTCATTTGTAAGGTCAATAATTCTTCTAATTATTTGTTTATTTTGAAAGTAAAAAAAGAAGAAGAAAATACTTTTGCTTAAGTGCTCCTTGCTTTATGGAAAAAACCTCTTGTTGCTATCCTAAAAGATGGAACACTCTACTTTTGTCATTGAGATATTTGTGTTTTATCCTTTCTGATTCAACTTCCAAACAAATTGGTTTATCGGAATTATTTGCATTCTTCTAAAAGTCTCCTTTGCTACACTACTATGTAATACAAATTTGTTTTTATCCAACTATGAACTTTCTGAATAATGGTTACTTTTTATCCAGTGTGGATCTTTACTCTCACCAAGGATTTGTTTCTCTAATATTCACATTTTTATCATGATTGCTTGGGATAAAACTCTCCACCTGAAAATCTATCTTTTGATTATTAATATGCACATAATATATATATATATATATATATATATATAAGAAAATATATCATTATTTCTTTTGTGTCACTCAGTGCCAATATGGGGCAACTTTTATTGTTTAATCTAGGGACGTTAATGTTGACTAAATTTAACAAGTTACTTTGATATCTTGGAATCTGAAAATGTAGATGTTGAAACACAGAGTTTTGTTGATTTCTCCAACTTGTCTATCTGGCTGGAGATAGAGCCAACATAAAGAATTATGAGGCACTTAACAATGTTCTCAATATCTTTGAATCTGAAGATATAGTTGTTGAAAACACAGGAATTTTGTTGATTTCTCAATTTGCTCGACATAAAGAAGTATGTGGCACCTAACAAAGTTCTGTGTCTTTATAGTTTTATATGCCATCTTGATGCCTTCTTCCTTGGGTTTTTTTTAAATAAAATTTTGCATATACTTATCTATTTTTAACATAACAGTGATTATTTTTTATTATATGGACATATGTTTGTGATTTACTCATTTATTCATAGGTTTAAAGAACATGTACTGATGTACCTAATTCATTCTTTTTTACTCAGTATATCCTTTATACTATTTTTCTAGTAGGTGTACAGAATAATTAAAAATGCTTGTATTACTTTTTTTAGTAGGTACTCCGTATGTTTCTGTTTTTCTCTTCTGCACAAACTACTCTCTCTCTCTACCTCTCTCTTTTCCTTTCTTGCAGAATGTTTAAGTATCCTTGTTTCTGGCTTGTAGGTGTTAAAGAACAAGCCTGATTTTCGTCGAAAGCCATGGCCACAGGTAAGCAACAGTGCAAAGGACTTTGTCAAGAAGTTACTAGTAAAAGATCCACGTGTGCGACTTACTGCTGCCCAAGCTTTGTGTATGTCTTCCACCTGAATTTATTTTGTTGTAGTTCTTCACTACTATCTCCCATCTTTTCTGAAATTATTTATGGAGTTCAAGTTTGTCATTATGTTCAATCTTTCTGCATAGTTCTTAAATTCTAATCTCTTGACTGTTTAAGATTCAACTTTTTCTTATATCTGAAATGCTGAGTCATTAGCTTCTATTGTTGTATCGAGTTCCCTAATTATCAATTTTTCTACTTGCAGCCCATCCATGGGTGAGAGAAGGGGGCAGTGCATCAGAAATCCCACTGGATATTTCTGTTTTATCAAATATGCGTCAATTTGTGAAGTATAGTCGTCTAAAGCAGTTTGCATTGAGGGTAAATATTTATGCTCCAGAGTTTCTTAACATTTTTTTTTCATAACAATGTTTTCTGAACCCCTAATTCACTCCATGCAGGCAATAGCTAGTACTCTTGATGAACACGAGTTAGCTGATCTCCGGGACCAGTTTCAACTAATTGATATTGATAAAAGTGGTTCAATAAGCCTTGATGAAATGAGACAGGTTAGTCTTTATAGACCTTTTTTGGATCTTTTGGAAACTTTAATTTTTGAAATCGGCATGGCATAGTTCCTAATGTTCTTGAAAATTGCCCTGTATAACTTCTTGAAAAAATACAACAAATGATTAGTTATATGGATTTATTCCACCATGGAACTTCTGGTACATATGTACGTTTGTTTTCCTTTTAATAGTTTGCCTTACCTTTTCCAGTAATTCTGATGTTCTCTATGACATATTATGTTACAAATTGTGTGTGTGTGTGCTTGCTTATGTATTATTTTTTTTTAAAAAAAAAGTATAATCTTTGCATCTTGACATGCAAGAAAAAAACAAATAATATTTGTGATGCAACACAAGCAGAGATTGAGGGTTGAATGGTTTGGGAAGTAGAAATTTAGAATGAAGTGGTAGAGGGATTGTAGAAACTTAGGTATAACACTTAAGGATTCCTAGACATTACACAATAGGGAGATTGTATAAAGAAATGTAGAAACTTAGGTATCGCCCCTAAAAGTTCCTAGGCATCACACTATACACTACAGGGAGATTGTATCACATAGCCAAGAGAACTCTCAAAACTTTGATATCTATTCCATATTCCAGCATTACTGCAGTACACATATTTATACTAGGACTCACAAAAGACTCAAGCAACATAAATGCTAGTAGATAGACTAATTGAAAACACGGAAGACTCATAAAGACACATAGGAAACTTAAGACTCATAAATATGCTACAATTTTCCAAGCATCGGAAATTGACTTTTGACTTCAACCATTAGGAATTGATGAACTTTATATCATTGCCCAAGTAGGTTTATCATCTTCTAAGACATGCTAAATTAATAGCGAAGTTTTAAAATCTTTATTTCTGCGCTTATAGACTTTTAATGGAGTTTGCCACTTGTCTCCATCAATTTTTTAATATTGTGGATCATTGCTAACCAGTTTCATTGCAGAATGATGTAAAACTTCATTTAGTTTGTGTTGAGTATATAATGAAATTGCCTATAATTCTTGATGTACACTTGTAATTGCATTGGAGTTCACTTTAGACAATCACCATATATAGGTTTGTCACTGTTGGTCTAAATAAATGAATTGATCTATTAACTTGTTAGGTCGAACTACTAGTGTAAAATGCGTATGCTCAAGTAAATAGTAATTCAGTTATTTAAACCTATAAAGATCTTTTCTTATCCATAATGTCATGTGAGACAAAACTATGGTGTCACAATCTCCCCCAATTAAAGCTTAGACTTTGATGTGTTCACCACTTCAGCCTAAAATTATTCCTGGCATATGAGGGCCAATGATGAATCCTTGTAACACAAGTTGCTCTTCTCACATATTCAATCATATATAGGAATAACTTTTTTCTATCATACCGTAATATGACAAACCATTGAAATAAAATAATTAACTAATTAACTCGTTATACACTGAGTGTAACATGCCATTCTCCTTAAAGTGCTGTAGAATAAATGACATTTTTGACACTACAATGCTACATGAGAAGAGATTGTGCTCTATGGCCCATGTTCTTACCAGTGGAACATACTGACCATTTCATATACAATTCCAGACTGCTTTTGGTGTTTGAGATGGGGGATTTGGCCTTGTTGAGGAAAAAAATCAAATAGATTCTTTAAATGCACTCTTAAGGCTATGCATTTATTGTGATAGATAACTACAAAACCTTGTTTACAGATTTCTGATGGTCTTGTTGGAACCTATGCTAACCCATGTGTTGCATATACAAGCTGTGTAATCTCAGGGATACTCTTCTCACTCTGTCTTTTGTTCAGTTTCGGACTTTGTCTGACTTTTGCAATTTTCACAAAATTTTGTCAAAATGAGTGAGTAGCATCGATGTGATTCCTATAATGCTACATGCTTAGCAAGGAAGATTTAGAAGCTGATTCCTAGTCACTACACTACTGCAACTTGAATTCATCACTACTTTCTTGTTCTGATTTTGTCTATAGAGATTGATCTGGCTTCAAGTAGATTTAGTTCTTCTAACATTTATCTTGATTTTTGCACTGTATGTTACCTTCTCTCCAGTGTTCAATATCTACAGTGTTTTACAGCATACTGATGCATTCACATTGCATAAATTAAAATCAATTTGAAAATATATTCTCTATAACCCTGTGGTTTATGGTTCTTTGGTCAGGCTCTTGCAAAGGATGTGCCTTGGCGATTAAGAGGGCCTCGCGTACTAGAGATTCTTCAAGCTGTAAGTCTCATAGCTCAATACCATTATAGTTGTGACTGCTTATTCAGCTGCTGTTCTGCTCTCTGTGTAGAATTATATATTTAATGCTGATATGATTCAGCTATCACCTACTCCACAAATTGCTGGTAGAACACATGTAGTTCTTTTAGCAAGTTCTCTGTGGGATAATATGGACGAGCAATATTGATCTTCTTTGGCTCATTGTTAACTATGCTTGACTGTGTTTGATATGATATTGCCATAACTAGTTTTCCTAGTCATAACGAAAACTTTGATCAGGTTACTTTTCTTAAAATATTTCTTCTAAAATTCTATATTACTGCATCATTAAATTTTATCACTGTGTATTTATGGAAACTGGAAACAGTTTTCTGTTTTCAAAATTTTAATTCCTCAACACTTTTTTCTTGTTCTTGTGGAAGAACAGTCATTTTTTATGTAAAAATTGAATCACTAACATATTTCCTTTCCCATGATTATGAACAGAAGGGTGAAACTAAACCCAATATAGACTTGTTGGGCCTATTGCCCTAACCCTAAATTCTTGAAATCCATGACTTCTATTGTCAAGAAGTTATCATGTGTCATAAAAATAAAGAGTCACTTCAACTAAACCCAAACTAAAAAAATTTCTATTTATTATCCTTTTCTTAAATCTCTGTTTGCTATTCGGGTGGCTAGTTCTTTAGTTTACTTTTTTTTGTATAACTTCAATATATGATTAACACTAAACCTTAATTAATTATCTATTTCTTAATCTCTCTGTTTCCATATTTTATTTGCTATTTGGGTGGCTAATGCTAGCTTACTCATTGTATAGCTTCAATGTGTGGTTAACACACGAAATCTTAACTGATCTTGATTCATCATCCATTTCCAATTATCTACTTTTTTTTTTTTTTTTTTTTTGACTATTTTGACGGTCAGTGCTATAGTTTACTCATTGTGTAGCTTCAATTTACGATTGACACACTAAATGGCGCTGATCTTATTTATCATCCATTTTTTAGATATCTGGTTCCATATTTCATTTGCTATTTGTGCAGCTAGTGCTTTAGTTTTTTCATTGTGTAGCTTCAATGTGTCATTTACGAATTCGTTAGAACTGATAATCTATGTTATTCTGCAGATTGATAGCAATACCGATGGACTTGTTGATTTCACAGAATTTGTTGCAGCGACTTTGCATGTGCATCAGATGGAGGAGCACGATTCTGAGAAGTGGCGCGTCCGATGTAAAGCGGCTTTCGATAAATTTGATATGGATGGAGATGGATATATTACACCAGAGGAACTTAGAATGGTAAGCTCGTTTAGCATTATAGTCTCTTACATAAGTTTGCAGTTGCCACAACAACATATGTGAATCATTTGCCGACCTGCTTATTTGTTTGTTCATTCGTCAAATAAAATTCATGGATCAGTCCCAGAGTTTGGGGGATCAGAAGTTGAGTGAAATGTAGGATCCTTTCCTTCGTAGTGAATTCCATGTTTGAATTGTCCTATTTGAAAATGTGAATCCAGGCATTCTCCAACATGTGCCAAAGTACCCTATTTTGTGTCAAAATTTCGTGTGAAAAAAAAAATGATCTAGACGATGCCAATTTAACCTAGATGTTACCTCCAAAGAAAAACATTTATGTGAAATTGATGATAAAAAATGGGTATTTTGGCTTGGATTAGCCATTTTAGGTTAGGATGTTGAACAAGGAATAACTACACTCCGAGCTTCATCCCCATGGGACATCACCTTACCAGCATTAGCAGAAGCCTGATCAGGATATTTACTCAATCTTTGGTCTTGTGGATATATCATTAGATACAGTGTGTGTATGGCTCAAAACCATGCATCTTGTAGAGCGTTTTGCAATGAAAAATCGTGTAATGTGGTAGAATGTCTAGATCTCTTTATTGCGAAAAGATTTTGTGTTTGTTCAAATCCTCATGGCTGTCAAATCACGTTCGATTTTTTTGTTTTCTTATAATAAAACTCACTCTTCTGATTCAATTTTGATCGCAGCATACCGGGTTAAAGGGCTCAATTGAACCATTACTAGAAGAAGCTGATATTGACAAAGATGGCAAGATCAGCTTGTCGGAATTCCGTAAGCTCTTAAGAACCGCAAGCATGAGTTCCAATGTTCCTAGTCCATCTGGTGTAAAGAATCCCCAAATTTTCTAATTTGATTTGTCGATAAGGAAGGGAAGGTTGGCAGATGTAAATGTTATATTGTCTTTGCCTTGCTTTGGTTACTATGCTCTATATCCCTCTCCCAATGTATCTAGGTCTTTGTCGGGAGCGATGTGGGCAATGCTTACTTCTGGCCTTTACCCATATCAGTGTTGCAATCAGCTATAAGAGCTAGAGATGGCAGGAAGAATATCGGTAAGAACTATGTGAAAGGTCTACAATTTGGATGTAAAGAATTTCATCGCTGTACATTAGGTTACTCAATGATTTCATCGACTTTCACCAAAATTGTTCTGTTATTGTGTATATGCTTTTTCAAGTTCAGCATGAATAGAACATACTCATACCTGTTCTAGTTAGTTTTCTTATAGTTTTGTTTTGTTTTCTTTTATTTTTAACTTCTATTTGGATCTTTGTTTCATTTTCCCCATAAATATCCAATGACGGAACATCGTATACATATACAACGGCCATCGACAATAATGGAGAGGCAAAATGGGATCATGTGTAGTGCACGCGACTACAATTGGTGCCTGGCTTGGCACTGAACAAGCTCTTGGATTAGTCCAAAACCTTCCTCGAACTCATCCTAAACCACCAGAAGTGGACCTTCAACACCTAAACATTTTGATCGAGCTACACCTCTCTACTAGATCTTGTACAAGTCTAGCGAATTGAAGTAGCCCAAGATCATCGATCGCGCGACAAGTTTGTGAAAGTCATCTATCACTCTTGTCCCCTCCAACGCCTGAACCCTTTGGCCTTCCTTTGCTTAAAATCCTACT
>JBBPFQ010000075.1:2229595-2243785 GCA_037974815.1 Kaempferia elegans
TAGGTTATAACTCAGATATCTGTGATGGTTTTATTGGATTTCCGCCGTGATTGTAGTGGAGTAGGTTATTAAATTACATGGTTGTGATTATTTCATGTTTTACACGTATAACTACGTGGTGAATGTCTCTTTTCTTTATTTGTTCCGGCCGTGTTGGCCGAAGAGTGAGATGTTTATACTTTGGTTTCATATTGTCACCCATACAGGTGAGATGCTGCCGGATTTTTATCTGATAGGCCTCCCTCGGGGCGTGACACCAAGAATCAGAGAATTCCTTATATTTGATTAAGAAAACATTCAATCTATATGTTTGGGTCTGAACGAAGTCAATGTCAAATTATTAAGTGACTTTTCATAGTAGAAGTATTAACACATGACCACGAATTTGACCAAAGATTTACTTTAATTGGCTAAATATTTAGGAGACATTTGGTTTGTATTTTCTATCTATGTTTTCTAAAAAAAGATATAACATTTTCTGAAAAAAATAGAGAATGTCAAAAAGACATTTTCTATTTTTTAGAAAATGAGTATTTTTTAAAAAATAAAAATAGAAAACATACAAACCAAACACCACCTTAAGTTTTCTAATTTTTATGGATATTAATTAATTTTTTCCTGGTCGATGCTTATCTTTACCCAATCATTATCGAGGTTTTGTTTAACTAAATATAAGCATTTTTTTTACCAAAGGTGATAAGATTAATCTAGCAATTCTATCCTTAAAAAGTTCCTATAAAGCTCATAAAGAAGTCTTGTTCGACATAACGCAAGATCTCGAATCCCATTATTCCCAATAGTTATTTTTAGAAGAAATTGCCTCCAAGGAATTTTGTATGCAATTTCTTATATGCACATCAAGTTTAGGATGAGATTTGAGTTGTTTCTTTTTGTTTTTTTAATCTTTCTCTCATTTCATGCTTAAATTTATATATTCATAGAGAGATAATTATATAATTTGAATCGATCTAGAGGATGTAATCTTTTAAGGTAGACTTTAAAATTGAGAAAACGGTTAACGGGTAGGTCTAGACCCGACCACAGTTCAAAACTAACGGTTCGTTGGTTTAGAATCGTCAGTTCAACGGTTCATGACAGATCGACCCTTAACCATAACCGCCCAAGACGGTTACGGTTCATGGTTCAATTCACGGTTCGCCACGGTTCACAATCGTTTGATATTATTATATTAAAAAATTTAAAATCCAAAATTTATTTAAAAAGGAGGCTTGCACTTATTTAAGTTGGCTACGTATCCCTTTAGGGTATAGGGGAATCAAAGCTCACGTAGTTCTTTTACATTTTTACCCTTTTACATCACTCACTTATATTTCTCCCGTTCTTGTTATATTCATTCATTCAGTATCAAATTCTCCAGCTTCGTCTTTGAAAGTTGTATTCCTTGGATTCTTTTCTCGGCTCTGGTCCAATCGTTGAGTAATGTTTGAACTTCCAATGAGTCAGGAGACATAGTCAATCGTTGTTCATCTAATATGTTGTCATCGACACTGAATGTCTGCTCTACAACAACAGTTGATATTGAACAAGCTAAAATTTCTTTAGCAATTATGGAGAGAATGAGAAAGCTTTGAACCTTCAATGACCACCACTTTAGGATATCGAAATCTTCGCTATTTGCTTCATTAAAATCAAAAGAAGTCGTAAAATAATTCTAAAGCTCATATGTGAAACTTGAGAATCCTGGTGGATGTTTCGTCCATTCGTTTAATAAAAGTTGTGTTTTTGAAAGTTTTAAATTAATACTAATAATTTGTTGTGTTTCAAAAATATTAGTTTGTATTCCATATTTTACATAATATATATTGATTATAAATATCATATAAATAAGTTCTAATATTATATATATTATTAGCTTGATGAAGAGAAGAATAATCTTTAATAGGAATTAAAGCGTCATAATATAAAGTTAATATTTCTTATAAAACTTCTAATTTAAATTTAGGATCTAAAGTAAATACAATTAAATAAATTTCAAGATTAAAATAAAAATATTTTTCCAATTTAATTTCATAGTTAATATACAAGAAGTTAAAACTCCATTATTAATATGTTCATTTAAAATTAATACTATACTAGAAAAATTTACAAAAACTAAAAGAGCAGTAGGATAATAAACAATGGAAAGTTGTTTGGTTGTATCATTAAATACTTTTAAAATTTCACAAATATACTACAAATATTCCATTATTGTGAAAATAAATATATATTAGTTTTACTATTTTGTAAAAAAACATAATAAATCTTTATATTAAAATGAATCTTGTAATAATTGATATGTTAAATTTCAATGCATCATGTGGAAATTTTTTAGGTCTTATTCCATTAATTTTACAAAACCTACCCCACCCCATTGCTTTATCATAGATGGATGCGACCATAAATATGAAATTGCGATTCTAATTGGTTTAATATAATTTTCTAAAAGTTTTAATTCATCTTAAATACATAAATTTAAAACATGATATACACAATAAATATAAAAAAATAAACTACCAATAATAGGTTGGCAAACAAATTTTAGTTCTACAATAGAAGAGGTATTAGAACTAACATTATCTAATAATATTAAAAATATTTTATGAGTTAATCCATATTATTCGAAAATTAAACATAATAATTGTGTAATGTTATGAGCAGTATGTGATTCATCAAAAACTCTATAAGACATTAATCTTTTTTTGGAGGATTCAAGAGCTATCAATCCAATGGCAAATCACACACATATAAGAATGAGTTTGCCAATGATCACTCCAAATATCAGAACATAAAGAAACTTTATTATTTAATTTACTAAATTCATCAATTAAATTCTTTTTTCCTTGTTTTACTAATTTTTTAATTGTACGAGTAAGTGTAGTCCTAGGAACACGTTTAGCACATGAATTAAGAGATTCTTTACAAAAATCTTCAATTTGCATTTAGATCCAAAACTAAGTGAAATATGTTCTACGGAAACAAATCTAACACATGATTCTTTTAATTTATTATTAGAATATAAAAATAAATCTGAATCAGTATTACTACCGTTAGAAAATCTAGATAATTGTGTTTGAGAACGGTCGAGTCCATATTCCGTCGGGTGCTTCATTTTTACGTGTCGTTTCAACGACCCATAGTCGCCGCTGGCTTGAAATTTGTAGGAAGCATTGCAGTGCTCACATTTTTGCACGCAATTCTCCCGATGGAAGAGTGACATTCTCAAAAATGTTTAGTGAAAATAGAAGACTTGAGAGGAGGATTTTCCCGAACCTTAGAAGTAATTGCATCAGTACGTCCTTGTGTTTTGGGCGTCGGAAGGTGTTGGGAATCGATCTCATCATCGGTGGATTGAATTTGAATGTTGGGATCCTTGTGCGCTATTTATTTTCCCCTCCAAGATCGAGATGATGAACCTCTACCGTGGCCTCCTTCCATTGTAATCAAAAATGTGTAGAAAAAGAGAGTAGAGAATGCGAATTGTGAAGTTGAGATTGAGAGAAGAGAAGATGTATGTGGAAATGATGAAATGAACTCCCTATTTATAGAGTTTGGATCATAACGGTTATTAAATCATAGTCATTGATCAAAAAACGGTCAAATGATCTTAACCGTTGAAAAAAAAATCCAAAAAAACCCCAACAGCTATGAACCGCCGGCTAATTGGCGGTTCCAACGTTCAAAACCTAAAAAAAAATACCCCCTTGAACCGACAGTTCAGCCCACCGGTTCTTGCTCTAATGGAATCGAAACCGGCCCGACATCCGGCCGGCCCTATTCCGGTTCGGCTAGGTTAATCGAGTCAACCGGTCACCCAACCCGTTGACCCGGGCCGGACCCGACCCGTGGTCAGGTCTACCCTAGGGTTCTTGTATTACAATAGTATTAGAGGATACCAGGATTCATTTAGTCAAATTTGTTTCAAAATATAATAATAAAAAAAAAAGAGGATATTTTAACTGTTAAATCTCGTATAGAGTATTAATTTAATAATTCTCCTTTTATTTTTCTGCCGTGTGTGTTTATCTGTGTTAGTCTTTGTCACAGAATTGACTATTAATTTGATTACTTTTTTCCATTTTAACCTGAAAAATAATAATGTTGGATTACGATATTGATAATTTCGAAAACTGAAGTTCTAAATCATTTGTTTTCCTCATTTCCTCTCACCCTACCAACGGAAATGACATAAGAAATTAGATAAATAAATAAAATATATATATATATAATTTAAAAAAATTAAATAAGTTGCACTTATTTGTATTATCATTAAAAGGATATTTTATTTTATTTTTATCTGAAAAATATTTTTATTGTAATTAAAATTGTTATAATAACATTAATAAGAGTATTTTGAATGAAAATTAACGGTTAAAAAGGAAAAGTTTATCTAATTGAGTTCGTTGGGAAAATAATAGGCCCAACTAACCAGTCAATTTAAAAGCCCATACATTCAGCCCACTTCCATCACCGTCAAGAATCGAAATCTCGCTTCTTTCCCTTCTCTTTTACCTTGTTTCATTTTTCAAGCTCGCGGAGAATCCAAAGGCGAAGGAGAGAAGAAGAAGAGAACGAGCGAGGGAGGAAGAAAAGATGTCGAAGAAGAAGCCTTCCTTGACCATGACGCTTAAGGACTTTCATGGCGGCTCCATCCCTTCCCCACTCGTCCTCCCCTCAGCACCTGGCAGCGGCATCAACAACGCGTACAACTTCTTGTCCTTGATTCTATTGCCTCTTCTCTCTGAGTGTCTGATCGATTCAAAAGGGAAAAAAAGATGAGTTTTCTCTCCTTTTTCTTCTTTCGTGCAGCTCCGCTAGGCCGACCGATCTACCTGGCGATTGGGGCATCGGTGCACCACCCGGCGCCGGCAGGTCCGACCTTCAAAACCACCACTTTCTCCGCCCCCGTCCCGGATCCGCAGGTGCGGCTTCCGCCTCTGCTCGCGCCCTCGAGGAACGACCCGCTGCGTTCCTCTCGCATCCGCCCTACATCGGCAGGCATTTTGATGAGGATGAGCGCGAGCCCTTCGACGCTTCCTCCGTCCCCCGCCGCGCTGCCGCCCCTGACGATGTTCTCCGGCCCTTTGCCCCTCCAAGATCTGAGCCTAAGCGCCCCATCTCGAGTCCGATAGTTCCCTCACCTGTCATCGCTCCTATGGCTAACCCTGGCCATGTTTCCCCCTCTCTTCCTCCCTCCACCAACGTCAGCTCTGCTTGGGGTCCGAGGAAGGAAGTCGGAAGTGAGCCGCCGCCTTCTTTGCCGACCCAGCCTGTATGTTCGGCATCGAGGCTCGCACAGGCGAGCGCAGTTGAGAAGGTGTCATCGGGAAGATGGAACTTAAGGCATCCAGAGGCGGAGACTGTCAGACCCCATGAAAGGGAAGACTTGGAAAGGCAGTTTGTTGAGACAGTTGGAATTGTAGACGGCATCTATCGGGATCGAGAAAGGGAGAATCCAAAACCAGTTTCGTCGCCGGTGATCTATGCAGACCTCAAGGAGAGGGCTTTACCAGCCTCTTATCCGATTAGGGTGCAAGATCAGCATCGGGCAAGATCACCAATGTACCCTGAGGTGAACGAGAAACCAACTACTGGTTACTTGTTTGATGGTGTTCGACCAACTTCCTGTGATGGGGCGTTCAGTGGGTCAAAAGAACATAAGCAAGGTGCGACAGAGGTTTTTGAGCGTCCAAAGCTAAAGCTTCTCCCAAGAAGAAAGCCACTTGAATCTCAAGATATTCAAATTAGGGATTTTGATGACAAGCAGGTATAGGTGGTATTTTTTTTTAATTTTATTTTTGTTGGTAAATTTTTAAGCATCTGAAGTCATATTTGTTGCAACGTGTGGTTGTTATTTGGTTCTTGTGCAGGCATATCAGGTATCCATGAACTCTGTGCAAGTTCACAATACCCATGAAGCGCATGGCAATTTAAATTTGCCAAAACCAGAGTCAGCTGGAGCAGATGAAGGGGAGCAAGCAATTGAACGCCCCAAACTGAATCTAAAGCCTCGGTCACAAACTATTGAGCAGTCAGAAGGAGGTGCTGACAGGGAGAGGTCAGAATCTCTTCTATGCTAAACTCATTTATCTCACATTTTATGGTAAATTGTTGAATATATACAAACTTTACACTTTTTTAAAGTCTATCATGAAGTTCTAAAATTAATAAATTTATCACAGACCTTTCACAATGTTTAACCCCGGTTGAAATACCATTAAGTGATGATGTTGCACCATGCCTAATTAATAATTTTGTCAACTCAGATGCTATGCCACCCACTAATTAAATCCAATCAATTTAAAAAAAAGATCTAATATCAACACTTCTTGATTGATTTTGGTTAGCATATCGTGATGAGACCAGCTGATCAACGTGATCCTGCAACCTCCCCCTCTTCCACCTCTGCTCCCATGTGGCCAAGTGTGCACATGACCAATTTTTCTCTCATCTCCTCCTCCTTGTCTTCGGATCCACACCACTACAACCTTCACTTCCTCTACCACAATGTACTTGAATGATGACCCTAATGAGAATGTCTGCAGGTGGGGCATAGAGGGTACCTCCAACATTGTTTCCCATCAGTTGACACTTTTGATGTTGGCCTAAACGTTACTGGCCAGCAGGCGCCTTGGAGTGGAGGAGGTAAGGGTGCAGTACGGAGGGCGATGGAAGTGTGACAGAGAGTGCAAGAGTAGTTAGATCAATTGGAGCTAGGGGTTGTGAGGGCAGAAGGAGCAGAGGCAAATGACATAATCCATGGAGGATTTAGGGAGGATGGACAGGGAGGATGTGAGGGAAAATGGAGGGAGCGAATCGATTAGCCTTGCCTTGTCTTTGTTGAAGAAGCTGAGTCCACAGAGGAATGAGAGACAGATCCATGTGGAAATAGAGGTGGTGGAGGGTACTGCAGTGATGAATGAGTTATGAAGATGGGAGGAGAGGAGATGGAGGTTGATCAAGGCAGTGACAATGAAGGCGGATACAATGAAGACAAAGGTGATGATGGTAGAGATGATTAAGAGGTTGTGATAGAGGGACTAGAGGCCGAGCTATTGATGGCTTTGGGAGAGGCCTTCGCCACCTTGCAAAATGGGAGGTGAGATGGCAGCGAAAAGGCAGGTGTTGATATTACATTGATTTTTTTTTTTTGATTGATTGGATTTAATTTCTGGGTGATGTGAAATCTGAGTCACCAAAATTGCTGATTAGGTCTGTTGCCACATCATTACTCATGGACAACTTGACTGGGAGTTAATGCTGGGATGGATTTGTTAATTTTGAAAGTTCACTAAAGATTTGTAGAACATGTAAAGTTCATGATACAAATTCGTTTTTTTTAAGGAGTCTAGCTGTTTGTTTGTATTTTTTAGGTACTTTATATTTGAGTTCTGTAGCTGTTCTGCAGATAGCTGATAATTTTACATTTCTGTAAGCTGCTTTGGTTGCCTTCTCTTTTCTATTTGAATTTTGTGTAAACCAACCTGATAAATTGCCATGTTGGCCAAAGCACAAGTTGCATACTCAAAATGATTATTCAGCCAACGATTGATTTCGCTCTTACTGATGACTTATCTTGGCTTTCATTTTTTAGATCATGCCAACTGATTGTTTTTTTTGATATGTTGAAAAAGATGTAAACATTTTGAGGGGATTGAATATGATGCAACGATTTGGTTTATAGATCAAAAAGATGTGAGTCCCATTTTTGGCATTGATTACATGGATTTATCTATCATTGAATTTTAGGTAAAGCTATTTCTCTGCTTAAAATCCAGATTCAAAAATGATGACCTGGTTTACAAAATAATACTGTTGAGATTTATTCACAAACTTGTTGACTTAATTTTATTTTTTCATATGGGCTTCAGACCCACATAGGCTGTGTTGATTTCTAGATAAATAGTTAAGAGTTAATAAACATATAGAAAAGAGTTCTGTAATCACCCCGCCTCTTGTATTTTAACTCTTTCAAGAACCGTATGAACATTAGGCACCAAGTCACCATCACACAAGCACACAAAGGGTTCACACTCTAAGTATATTTTCAAAAGAGACTACACTCACTAATCCCATTTTGTCCATTCTCTGAGGTAAGTAGTGTATCAGTTCAAGTCTACTAATGCATAATGCCCACATTGCAACAATTGGATCAGTGTTCTGGGTAACTTTGTCTAATCCTGTGCATCTTGGGTCATCCCATTGATTTGATGCACAATGTTTTGTAGAGAGGTTGGGAAATGGAGCTTTTGAAGGAGGGGGAACAAGAACACTATGCTTGCTCATAGAATTTAAAATCTTAAAACGCAATATAATATCATCTTATTTCCTAGGTTTCACACATGGATATGCTTTCTATTTTACAGTAAAGATATAAATATGTGTCATATTTTTTTGACATTTTTATCCACTGATGATATTTGATGCCGAGCCGAATTATTGGCTAGCTATAAATTCATAAGGGTGTCTTTTGCTTCTCATATTGCACAAGTGCATTGATTATCACACTTAAAGATCTTCCTTGAATCATTGACAATGTAACTGATTTCTTATGAACTGTACTACCTTGCTTTATTGTAGGAAAAGTGTTTTTGGCGGAGCTCGACCACGGGAACTGGTATGTTTCTTTGTTTATCTATATATGCAGAACTCTTCTTGGGTTCTAATGCAGGATGGGTTTTCTGGTGCCTTCTAAATCTTTCTTTTAGTTATATATCAAGTAATCATAATTTTGCAGGTTTTGAAGGAGCGTGGCATAGATATTGCAGCTAATGAGCTTGACATGATTAGATCATCCAACAGGTAGTCACTGTCTGTATTATGAACTTTCATCTTGTTGCTTGTTTCTGTGCCTAAATTTATTGAAAGCTAAATATGACAGTTTATATAAGTGGAAGAGATGCAACTTTGTTGATTTTTTCCCCACCATTGGCCTGTATGTTGGTATTTTAAGTAACACTCCTGTAACTTTGATCTCAACTGTTCTTGTAGAGTTGTGGTTCAGCGAGATAAAAGGATAATGACTGTTTTCTAGATTCACATCTCACATGTTTGTACATTTAGGTTCCTAGAGTACAATAAGTCTTCACTGTTGAAATCTGGAGACTTTAATCTATTACATTTTTTTTTGTACATTTTTATTTATTAGGTTTGTCCATTTATTCTATTTTGATATTCTGCTCTTGTCATAGTGCCTATAAATTGTGTTGGTGGTTTGTAACATGTGCAGTCCTCCTTCCTATCTTATTGTCTAAGTGTGGATGTTTAACTGTGGAGTTTGTTAGGCGCCTTTCAAAGCTCATTTATCTTGCATGTCTTTTGTTTTACTTTTCTGCAAGGACTAGGAATGATCTTCTGAAGATCAATCACCAGACAGAGCCAAATTCATCAACCCAACTTGGAGAGAGAACTGAGAGGCTGTCCGTCGGGCAAAGGACTGTGAAGGATCCAGAGAGCAAAGGCTATCGCCCGGATAATGAGAGAGTAGATATGCAAAGCGCTTTGTGGAGAAACTACAATAGAAAGAACTCTAGAGAGGGTGACAAACCACTTGAACAACCTCGCGCGGATACTTACAATTGGCGTAAGCCTGTCATAGAGAATCAAAAACCTGAAGTTCCGGGACCTCGATTTGGGAAAGGGGCCTCTGCATTGGAGCTTGCTCAAGCATTCTCCAGATCTGTTTCTGACTCTAGGCCAGAGAACAAGATTCCTGGTCAGAATCAACTTCCCTTTTCCCGCCTTACCGGCACCAAGGAGCTTTACTCAGGAACGGCTCACAGGCAGATTAACGGCTACTGATCTATTGTTTTTCTCCAAGCTTCTACCTTCGAAACAGTTTTGAACAGGTTGACTATCCTGGCAGCCAACGTTCTGTTTCTTGGGCAATCAGATAGTAGCATGATGCATTACTCTGACAAACATTATTTGAATTACTGATTCTAAACAAAAGATGATCGAGGAAGCCATTCTACTATTTTTTTCGTTTATTATCATTTCTAAATCCTTGCAGATTGAGTACTTTCTTTGAGGATCAACATTAAACGATGCAGAAAGACTATTTGTGGTGAGGTGAAGTTTCAGGTTCTTTGTTGGGATTGTATACGAGTCTATCTGGTGCTTGAAAGCAATCTCATAGCAAATGATTGACTCTTGATTAAGTCCTCTAAGTCTACATTTCAAAGCCATTGATAGATATAATAAAGTCAACCAGTTAGTTCTTTCTTTTAGCTTTCTCTGAAAATAAAAATTAAGTGACGATGCAAATATTTTAAATTAATAAGAACAATATATTACCAGCATTATTGTTAGAAGTAATTGTATTGTCCTAATTATTCCATAATTATTAATTATTGAGATGATGTAAGTATGATTGAAACGACCATTGAAGTTGATTGAGTCTGGGAGAATTAATTTTATTTTTTATAAATAGTTGTTCTGAAAGAAACCTCCTACCTGTTCTTGCATAGACTTTGACTTTGTATTCATATCTATGTTAGATTATATCGTCGAGTCAAAACTATGTTATTTACAGCTCCTGCTACAATAGATTTGCCCAAAATTTTGCAAATTTTGAATGACGACAATGAGAGAGCTTCCCTTCTTCTTCCTCCTTAATTTTACACTTGTTCTCTTAACTTCGGTTTCCTTCGCCGCCGACACAATAACCCTTCAACGATCGCTCCTCGACGCCGACGGTACCACCTTGCGGTCCTCCGGCAATCGATTCGAGTTGGGTTTCTTTACCCCGATCGGCTCTTCCTACCGCTACCTCGGAATATGGTTCTACAACATCTCAGTGCCATCCTATGTTTGGGTAGCCAACCGCCGACGACCGCTCACCGGACGCTCCGGCCGCCTCTCTTTGACGACCAGCGGAATGCTCCTTCTCACCGAAGACAGCTCAGGGACGGAATTCTGGTCCTCCGGTGCAACCTCCGTGGTCGTGAGCAACCCGGTGGCCCAACTCCACGACGACGGTAACTTCGTCGTCAGGGAGGCATCCGGGAACAGCTATCCGGCGTGGCAGAGCTACGACGTGCCCACGGACACGATCCTCCCAGGGATGCGGTTCGGTCGGAGCACCACCGGCGGGTTCAATCTCAACCTCACGGCGTGGACGAGCCTCAGCGACCCAGCGCCGGGAGACTACGTGCTGGGAGTCGACATGGACGGTGTGCCAGAGGAGTTCTTGTGGCGCGGTAAGCAGCCACTGTGGCGGTCGGGGCCATGGACCGGGCTCTACCTCAGCGGCGTTCCGCAGATGGAGCAAGAGAATCTGGTGGAGTACCACTATGAGCCGGCGAACCCCCAACAATTCATCTACTCCTACACCGTTCGCGACAGCTCCTTCCTCTCCAGAGTCACCTTGAACTCCGCCGGCCAGGTTCAGCTTCTGGTGTGGGCGGAGGACAACCAGCAGTGGAGCGTTCGAGGATACGTTCCCATGGATCCCTGCGACGCCGTGGCGGCGTGCGGCCCCAACGCGATCTGCTCCCCCAACTCGTCGCCGATGTGCGTGTGCCTGCAGGGGTTCCAGCCCAAGAACCTCACCAACTGGGACCTGATCAGGAGTTGGTCCGACGGATGCGTGAGGAAGACCGACTTGGATTGCCGCAACACGACCGACGGATTCTTCAACCAGAGCAGCGTAAAGCTGCCGGACATGTCGACCGCGGTCATGGACACGCGTTTGACCTTGGAGGAATGCGGCAGTCTCTGCCTGAACGACTGCAACTGCACGGCCTACGCGACCGCCAACGTCACCGGGAGCGGCTGCATTCGCTGGACCATGCAGCTCACGGACATCAAGTTCTTCGGCAGGGACGCCGGGCAGGATCTCTTCGTCAGGCTCGCCGCCGCCGATCTTATCGAAGGTGAACAAATTAGTCGACTGCACCTTCACGATTTTCATCCATATCGACATATTCCTCCTATCTCTGTTTTGTAGCCTGCTCTGAATCAAGCACTCCTCGCCGGCGGCGTGTAGGGATGATCGTAGCAGTTACTTTGGTGGCGTCGTTTCTGCTATCCATCGCTGCCTTTTGCATATGGAAATGGAAGAGCAAAAGTATATCATCAATCCCTCCTTTCACCTTCCAATTCTCAGGCTAATCCATCTGCTGAAACTGTCTTCTTCTCTGCACACAGAGAGGTGCGTGATTGAAGCAGCTGAAGAAGAAGAAGACATGAACCTCCCCTTATTTGACTTAGGCACCATTGTCAATGCCACCAGCAATTTCTCCATTGGCAACAAGCTCGGCGAGGGAGGATTCGGCCCTGTATACAAGGTGTGTGTGACAGTGCAGGGGTTGATGTGTGTGGATCGCAGGGCTAGTCTTGTTTACAGCAAGACAGTGCTGATTCATTGCAGGGTAGATTGGAGGAGGGACAGGAGATTGCTGTAAAGAGACTCTCCAAAGCATCTGCCCAGGGTTTGAATGAGTTCAAGAACGAGGTGCAGTTGATCGCCAAGTTGCAGCATCGAAATCTCGTTAGGCTTGTTGGTGGCTGCACTGAAGCAGGGGAAAGGATGTTGATCTATGAGTTCTTGCCCAATGGAAGCTTAGATAAACTTCTGTTTGGTGAGTGAGTGATTGATTGATCATCTACTTGTATTTGTATTTGGTGAATTTTTTGATTCTTTGCCCTAGGGAATTACTTCTTTGTTTTCAGATAAGGCTACAAGCGGACGGTTGAGTTGGACGTTACGTTATAATATTATAATCGGTATTGCTCGAGGCCTTCTTTATCTTCATCACGAATCGAGATTTAGAATCATTCATAGAGATGTGAAGGCAAGTAATGTTCTTCTTGATAAAGATATGAATCCCAAAATATCGGATTTTGGCATGGCAAGAATAGTTGACGGAGATGAAATAGTTGAAAAAACAAAGAGAGTTGTCGGAACATAGTAAGTTCTATTCTATTCGATCATTGGAAATCACATTGCATATTTCATTAATCATCTTTTTTTTCTTTTAATTGCAGTGGATATATGTCTCCTGAATACATTAAGAACGGAATCTTTTCAATCAAATCTGATATTTTTAGTTTTGGAGTATTTGTACTTGAAATCGTAAGCGGCAAAAGGAACACCGACGTTTTTACTTCCACACAACAGCTAAATCTATTAGATTATGTAAGTATCATGAATTTAAATGTTTAAGGTTTATTGTTGATGTGATCATAATTGTAATAATTAAGTGATTGCAGATATGGAGATTGTGGAGACATGATAAAGTCTTGGAATCAATCGATGAGACAATTAGCACTTCATTTTCTACAGAAGAAGTCACAAAATGCATAAATATCGGTCTCTTATGTGTTCAAGAGAGGCCTAGCGACAGACCAACAATGGCATCGATACTATTAATGTTAGGAAGTGACAATGTATTGCTACCCGAACCAAGTCAACCATATTTTGTTGATTCAAGAAATATATGGGAAGGCAAATTATCAAGTACCATGCAATACACATCTTCAAACCAAGTATCCACCGCAGTCATAGAAGGTCGATAGTTAATAATAGAAGTAGAAGAAATGTGAAGCCAAATGTAATAGGTATGTTGAAATTTTGTTAAAGAATCTTTCATGTTTGTTAATAGATTATTAGGAGAGGTAAGACAAGTATATTTGTTATTTTGCTAAGTGCAAGCTTTGTTTCTGAACTCGGCTACGAAGATAGTAGTAAGAACTCAGTGTAGCAAGCATTAACACATGTAGTAAATTAAAAAACAAATAGCTAAGTTAGCGAGTACTATTGTTTTAAACAACTCGATCGTAATAATTTTTTGTTCTCTATAGTATATTTTTCTTACACTTGAATCACTGAGTGACTACTTGAGGTTACATAAGCAGGTTTATTGGGGTCCATATTATTAAAAAAAAAATTAAATAAATTTAATGAATTAAATTTACTTGCTACACTTCGGTTTCTGCTCAATATTTATTTATTGATTTCCTTCCAAATTTTCAATGGCAATTATATGGCTGAGCTTCTAATTCTGCCAAACCCAGCATTTATTCCTTGATTCAATTCCAAATTTTAAATAGTTGCATGACTGACCTTGAATTCTGCCGAGCAATCAAACACTTATCGCCAATGCCCGACCACAACTCTCTTTTAAATAATTTTCTATTAATTAGAATTAATTTATTATCCTACAATTCTATTTAAACTAAAACTACTTA
>JBBPFQ010000075.1:2264440-2277688 GCA_037974815.1 Kaempferia elegans
GGGCCCAGGCGGGCCAAACCGTGGCGGGCTCGGGTTGGCCCGCGGGTTGGTAATTTTTTAAAAAATATAAGTTAAAATTTATAAACTTATACACTGTACCTAACTTAATCAGTTAATCCTAATGGCTAAATAAATTAAGAAGGCTAATACTTACTGTATTAGTCGAAAATGTAAAACTTTAAAGTAATAAATTATTAAAAGTTAAAAATAAATTAATAGTTACAACTTACAACTTACTGTCATACATAGTTTCAAAACCCTAGCCGTTCTTCATTTCTCTTCTTCATCGCCGTCCGCCGACGCCCTGTTCTTCTTCGCCGCATCCGCATGCCCGTCGCCCGACTGGCGACTGCCCTCATCTCCGACTCCTATTCTCCATTTCTCCTTCGTTGCTCGGGGCCTCGGGCTCACAGTCATAGCCTCACGGCCCTCACAGAGTCACAGTTAGCACTCTCACATTCCTGCAGGCCCGTCGCTCCACTCTCGTTGTCTACCCGCTGACCGCTGTATCTCCTATTCTCCTCCAGTCCTCCGGCCTTCAGTCGACAGTCTCCAAGCTCCCATTTAAGGTGAGATTTTTCATTTTTTTTTCTTCCTTTTCCTTCTATGAAAAGGATTTTTCTTCCTTTTCCATCCTTCTGATTTTTCATTTTCACCGGTCTTGCAGTTGCAGACATGCAGTCCACCAGACCACCACTGCCATCCCTAGAAGAAGGCCAGAACCAGATCCCCTACACTACACGGTTAGACCCCTTAGGGGAGGGAAGGTTGGTCCCAACTCCTTAATTACATGGTTGGCGCATTTTAGAAGGTTTAAATGTTTTTTTAAGAAAAAAAAAAGAGTTGATGGGTTTCATCATTGTCTATTTGTCTTGACCTCATATAATTAACGTGCATGCCTTAATTCATATTCTAAATATGTACGAGATCAGAACTTTTGTGTTTGGGAGAAGAAGGTTACAAGGTGAAGGACATGACATGGTTTGATAGAGGAGTTGACCGCCATTGCCCATATGATCCAGCTGTGCTCCTTTCTTCGTCTTCTTCTTCTTCCCCACCACCACTTCAACTTGTCCCCTCTGATCGATTTGCCAAATGAACAGCCATCCAATGTGCCTGCTGAGATCTAACTACACTCCAATCTACATCCCACCTACCATCACTTGCACATTGCTGAAAATATCGCCCAAACGTCAAATCTAGTCAACAAAAATAATTTTATTTTTCAGTAAAACGAATAGAGGCACTGCTAACTAATTTAGGACAGTTACACAATTCCAAAAAAAAAACAAAAAAAAAAGGTTAAATATTCAAAATCTAAGATTTAAAGTTGGGCCCGGTATATGTAGTCTAAGCCCAAGCCCAACAAGAAAAGTCCAATTGTTGAAATAAAAAATTAAGCCCAATTCTAAAAAATTGAAGATTAATTAGTACGCTTAATCATATCTAATTATGTTCCATCTTGTCGATCGGTTCCACTCGCAGCAACAATAAATGAACAAAATAATTACGAGGTTTGGATCTTGTACTTGTGCCTTGTTGATAGACATGTGTACTACACTGTACTTCATTAATCCCAGCTGTTTAAATATGTCTCGGTGATCACGATGCCCCATGAATATACTCATATGGCTACAGGATTAGAAAGTAAGTTAAGCCCCTTAATTGTTTGCTTGCATGCGTTTCTTGCTTATGATATTTGTAACGGCAATTATCTTCTTATTACAGAATCTTTCTTTCTTTTACAGATTCTGTGTCAAATATTTTTCATCAAGTAAACGGACTCTTAGTTGATATATACCTTCTCTTACAGGATCAAGAATTTACTGTGAACGTGAGCCTTTCAAAAAAGAATGGCAAAATAACTGTCATTTCTTACTTCAGAATAAGCACGTACGTATCACTGACATTTGATGCGTGTCATTTCTTGAGAATAGTATCAAGTTTTAGTTAAACGCCACATCACAGGGCCTGACTTCTCCTTAATCAAACAACAAACTGCTGGCACTTTCACTATTATTTGTGAAGTTTATTAGGTGACCTCTCTAAGGTTTAGATCAACTGCTTCGTTGACATGTGGTGCTGTCAGATATTGTTTAATTCGTCTACCTTATTTGTTTGACCTTTAGCTAATAATTTAACCAACAGTTGTTAACTAACAATTTAATGGTCCTTTTATTGCAAGCAGGGAAAAAAAACAAAGGATCCCATATATGTATAGAAACATAATTCTTTATCCATCTTCATTTAGACAATATGTTTAATTAGTTTCGCAACTGTAATCAGCAAAACTCTGTAATACTTTTTACGGGGCTTTAATTCCCTGTTCTTGGTCTCTCTTCGAGCACGGGCTGCATTGATGAACATGATGCCTCCCTGCAATGGCTGGAACAAAAGGAGGGGGAAAAGACAGACGAGAAGTAGGTAGAAAGTAAGAATCATTGTTGTTGTTTTATATATCCATTCACAGGGAAATATATAAAAATCTATTGGCCATTTTCCAGTTGGTTCATGCAGTGTGAAAGAGAGATGAACATGATTTTGCTCAGACGTTGTTCCTTTCAAGACGTTTTGGTAGGTCTATTAAGCAGGTGGAAATTAGTTCGGCTTCTATTCTCTTACATATCATCATGCAGCAGGCAAATCTTTATGTGGACAATGATGAAGTCGAATAGCAACCTCTCTGATAGGTGATCATAATACGTAATCAAGTTGTTGGGAGGAATCATGAGACCTGCTCTTCCTACTCCCCTACAGTTTTAATAAGACTTCTCCTGTGTGTATATATATAGAGATTATGATCTTTCTTTGTGCATTGGCATCGAGTGGATCAGATGGCATCTTCTTCTTCTTCTTCTTCTCCTCCTCCTCTATCCTTGCTGTGCTTTTTGCTGTCATGTTTCGTTGTGCCATTTGCCATGGCCCACCCCGAGTGGCCTGTTGGAGGAAGCACCAGGTTCTATGACTTCCAGGTCTCTGTTCCTCCCTTGGCTCTCTGTTAATTTCCCTGAGGTAGTTGGTTAAATTACAGATCAGGGAGTGACTTGTTGCTTGTCGGTAGGTGCAAACGACGAGGGTGACGAAGCTTTGCAAGAGCAAAGAGATCGTTACCGTCAATGGATTGTTTCCAGGGCCGGCCATCACTGCTCAGGAAGACGATCGGGTCATCGTCAAGGTCACCAATGAGACCCCCTACAACGTCACCATCCACTGGTTAGAATTGCTTCTTTATTGACTGTTTTGACTTTGAGGACTGCTAACACAGTCAACGGCAGGCATGGGGTGAGACAGAAGTTGACTTGCTGGTCCGATGGGCCTGCCTATATCACTCAGTGCCCGATTCAACCGGGTCAGACCTACACGTACGAGTTCACGTTGATCCAGCAGAGGGGCACTCTGTTCTGGCACGCCCACATCTCCTGGCTCCGCGCCACCGTCCACGGCCCTCTCATCATCTACCCCAAGACCGGCGTCCCTTATCCCTTTCCCAATCCTTACGAGGAGCACACTCTCGTCTTTGGGGAGTACTGGCACAAAAACATACTCAAGCTCCAGAAAGAGGTGATGGCCAGCGGCGGCGGCCCACCGCCGCCCAACGCATTCATCATCAACGGCCACCCAGGGCCTCTCTACAACTGCTCTTCCACTGGTACACATTAATGCTCTGCTCTGCTATTACTCTGTTTGGTACGATGCACGATTATTGAGTGGTTTTAACATCCAGATGTGTATAAGATCGACGTTATCCCTGGTAAAACGTATCTGCTCCGGCTAATAGGCGCGTCCCTTAACATGGAGCACTTCTTCGGTATCGCCGGCCACAAGATGACCATCGTGGAGGCCGACGCCGACTACACTAAGCCCTTCACCGTGGACCGCCTCATGATCGCGCCGGGGCAAACCATCAACGTCCTGGTGGAGGCCGACCAGAAGATCGACACCTACGATATGGCGCTGGGGCCCTACATGTCCGGCCAAAACCTCAGCTTCCAGAACATCTCCGCCATCGCGCACTTCCAGTACACCGGCGCCGAGGTGCTCAACGGGGAGTTCAGCCTCCCGGCCCTGCTCCCAGCCTACAACGACAGCCTCATCGCGAACACCAACCTCCACTTGCTCCGCAGGCTCGAGGAGGCCGCCAATCTCCCGCTCGAGATCGACGCCAACCTCTTCATCACCGTCGGACTCAACGTGGAGAAGTGCCGCTCGAAGCACCGCAACAAGAACTGTCGGGGGCCCGGCGGCGGCGTCTTCGGCGCGTCCATGAACAACGTCAGCTTCGTGAGGTCCAGCGTGTCGCTCTTGGGGGCCTACTACAACAAAATCCAAGGCCACTACACCGACGACTTCCCCGGCGTGCCGATGAAGACGTATGACTTCGTCAACGGCGCGCCCAACAACTTCACCAACGACACGCAGTCGCTGATCGGGACGAAGGTGCGCGTGCTGGAATACGGCAGCCGAGTGCAGATCGTGTTCCAGGATACAGGGACCGTGACCACCGAGAACCACCCCATCCACCTCCATGGCTACAGCTTCTACGTGGTAGGATACGGAACAGGGAATTACAACCCCATGACGGCCAAGTTCAACTTGATGGATCCGCCCTACATGAACACCATCGCCGTCCCTGTCGGAGGATGGGCAGCCATTAGATTCGTGGCCGACAATCCAGGTATATATATATATATATATATACTAATTACTTGGAAAATTAATTCGAAGGTTTAATTAGTGTTTAAATTACTCGCAGGGGTGTGGTTTATGCACTGCCATTTTGATGGGCACTTGACGTGGGGATTGTCGACGGCGTTCATCGTGAAGAACGGGGAGGGGCCCTTGGAGACTCTTCCGCATCCTCCAGTTGATTTGCCCAGATGTTAAAAATATTTAATATATCATTATTGAAGGATCAAAATTGTTGTGTGTATCATGTTTACTTCATTTCCTTACAATTTTAAAGAAAGAATTAATGGTAAATAATCACATTCTTGTCTGATTAATTACTGTATATTTGTATATCTGTGTTACTGATTGGGAACAGACAATATCATCCACGTTCAGCATGAGACAGGGAAAATAGACTCATATATAATTAGCATGGTCCAAAAGGAAATCCTTAGTTAAGAAGATATATAGACAACTATGAATCAAAAAAGAGATGGAAGATACATGTAGGGCTCAACTGAGTCATTTTTCTTTTCAATATTTTTAAATTCAAAAAGATAACGCCCACCGTGGGGCTCGAACCCACGACCACAAGGTTAAGAGCCTTGCGCTCTACCAACTGAGCTAGACGGGCATATTTGAATTTACAAATATTTTATATTTAATTATATATTATTATCTACAAAGAATCCGTAGACTATTCACAACCACAAAAATATTTTGAATAAAAATACCTACTCTATCAACAAATCTATTTCTTTTCCATCTTTGTCCACGTCTACGTCTAAGTAAACAAGTGGATTAAATTAAGCGAATCAGACAAATTATTCAAATCATGCAAATTGAATGGACCATGCGAGTTAGATTATTAAATTGGATGGTTAGATGTGAATTACGTGAGTAGAACAAACCTATTCGGCCGGATGGGCCGACCAAGTCGATCGGTTAGATTCAGTTAATTGGGTTGGCTGGGCAAGTTCAATCGATCTATTTGGCTAATCTTTAATGATGTTTATACAAAAAAAATGCTGAGAGATTCCAAGTTACTCATTTTAAGTTAATGAAAATTTTTAATTTTGCTACACAATCCATGCCGTAAGGTGAACAACAACTTCTAGGTTGAGCTGGGAATGGGAAGGTGTAAACCAAGGACAATATGAGAAAAAATAAAATTGAATTGCGATACAACAAAACACATTATGAGAGAGTGATTTGATTAAAAAAAATTGAATATACATGTGTTATTTGATAAAAATACCCAAGCGTAGTTTTACATGTAAATCGAGACAAAATTGTCATCCCAATCCATGTAAGTGGAGGAAAAAAATTACCATCACAATCGACTCATCTGTTCTGGACTTCAAGCCTACTTGCAGACTCTTTGATCACCATCCATCATATATCTTTGCATCAAAATCAGAACACAAGAATTATATTTCATCCTTTCATGGGAACAGCAACAACAGAAACATTAGTCTGAAACAAAAAAAATAGCTTCGCTAAGGTCTGTCGATAGACCAAACTTAATGTGAGAATTTTCTAACTTCATGAACATGCAAACTGCAAGGCTATTGAAAGCATTAAATGGGGGTGCCGACGCATTAACAAGATCAAACATCCGCAACACATCTATTAAAACAAAAAATTTGCAGAACCTGCTCAGTAACAGAATGAAGATAAGTATTATTATTGTAAACAGTGCTCCACTATTGTTTGGAGCTGAAAGAGTTTTGGCATATAACAACTCCCTCAGGAAGTAGCAGAAACAAAACTCAAAAGTCGACCATTGCAAATTTTTAGCCATGACAAAAGATAACTTAATTCAGGATTGCATAACTCTAAGTAACAAATAAGGAAAATGACCTTTATGGTGCGCCAGTATCTAGTTGGAACGTGCAATTATGATTAGCAGGCATATTGGTGAGTCTAAGAAGCTCGAGGTTCTATTCAATGTCGTCGATCCAGTCTCCATAAATCTTACTAATCTTGTCCGGGCCTTTCCATTTCTCAGCTGACCTCTGTCCTTGCCTCTGGAGGGCAGTGGCAGATCTCTGTGACGGTGCACTAATGTGATATATGTCTGCGTGGGGAACCGAAACATTTGAAACTAAGGATGCATCTGTTGTGGCCTTAGATGGCCCGGCTTGCTTTGTGTCTGGAGTAGATGAGACATCTCTGCCTTCCGTGTCCATAAGCCCCCCACCATATCGATGTAATTCTGTGTTCATGGAATTATGTATGAATGAAAAGAGCAAACTGTTGTCTAGATCACAGTATATACTGAGATGGAAAAAAGGAACAGCAAAATGTACAGAAAAACTGTTAATGTTGCTACGTTACCAAACAGTATGACCAATATTAAGGAAAAAATGGCCAACTAGGCACCTCATGCATTCAGAATGGATATGAAATTAGTCTCCTAAAATATTCACATGTATAGGCGCTTTCAATTCAAGCGATATTTGGTCCATAGTCACTTATGTTTGTTTCAGTTATGGATAGTGTTCAATACTCTAATAGACATTCTAAAGCATGCACTCCATAATGTTGCACAAGCGGCTCCAGTTTGAATTACAAATTTGGTCTGGATGTTTTTAATTCAAGCGATATTTGGTCCATAGTAACTTGTGTTTATTTCAGTTATGCCGTTATGGATAATGTTCCATTCTCTAGATAGGCATTCTAAAGCATGCACTTGACAATGTTGTACAAATGACTGGTTTAAATTAAGATTTGCAACCACAAACATCTAATACAGATTTATTAGCCGCATATATTGCACGTCAGGAGCATATATGAACTTAATCAACTTATTGATAAGTAAACAAAAAAATCTTTGAATTTAAAGTCGTTGGTAGAACTAAAGCTTAGTTAACAGAAATTACAACATAAATATGTCCCTGAATTCGAATACAGATCGGTTGCATGCTTCTTTTTGTAAATGTAAGCAAGTATATGGCCTATAGGATTAGGAATTCATTGGACAGGAATAAAAAGTTAATGCAATTGTAATAATCAAGGAATAAAAACTGTCATTGAATATCTTATCTATATTTCTACCATAGCTTAATGCAGACTACTTGGATAGATGAGAAAGGAAGAGAAACAATTGAATTGAGTAACTTTCAATGTAACTTGAAATGAAATGAGAGGAAAAGCAATAAGGAGCCAAGTTTTGACCTAAGATCACTATCATTCTGTTTTTTCCCTGTCAACTATAGATCACTATTATTCTCCTCTGCTTTCTCTCCTCAATGTTAACACAGAATCAGGAACAAACATAGTAGTGTTTTTTTTCGCATTAACAGATGAAATAAGCAGAAAAAAAATAAATTGGCATACCTTCTGCACCATGAGCAAAGTGACACTTGCTTCCAAACGGGCAATATCCTGTCATCTCCCACTTGTTACAGATCCTTGTCTTCCAATTTGAAGGCTTTTGTACTGCTGCAGCTGCTCCTCCCCCATATTGAGCACCACCTCCAACTGATGGAGACAGACTTATAGCAACACTCTCACGGGCCTTAGATTGTTCATCATGTATGAAAGTGCAACTATCCCCATAAGGGCACCCCTCTTCAGTATAGAACTTCTTACAGCGCCTTCCTTTATATGATCTCTCCGACTCTCCTATTACAATTGACGAACTAATGGTGGGAATCTGGCGTTCTTCTATGGGAAGGGGCGGCTCCGAACCCTCCTCATGAGCCGCCACAATCTCCTGCCAGTTGGGAGGTGGCTTCCGAAGCTCCTCAATCCCATGGGCAAAATTACAGTTTGTGATATAAGGGCAGGTTCCCGCTCGGAACTTACAGCAAAGCTTGGTCTTGAAGAACATTTTCCCAATGGCTTTCGAGCTGTTATTTCTATTACCACCTTGTGAATCCCCGTTCCGAGATCGCTTGCTAGGAGGCTGCTCGCTGCCAGCTCGAGACTGGGACTGTCGACCGTCGTATGCAGAGTTGGAACCAGTGTCAGCCAATAGATCGCCGCCCCAAACACGGTAGTCCTCCTCCGTCGCCCACATGAGCTGGTCACTCCCTGCCGGCGGCCAAGAATCGCGGCCGGGAGGGCCGGATGCGTCCGGGATGATGGCTATAGCACTGCTTCCAGGATAAGCACTTCCTCCGCCGTAATCCATCGATACAAGCGAGATCCCAAGGAGACACGGGTCAAGATTGCAACTTTCGACCACCAGCGTCGAAAAAAAAAACCCGCGAGTGAGACGGGTCAATGAATCCACCGAAGGAGCGCCATTTACAGGGCTGGGAAATAGTGGACTTGGAGAAATCTAACAACGGAGGAGCCCGATTAGGAGATTTACGGAGAAGGATTCCGAGAAAGGGAAGGGGCGCTTCGAAACCCTAGCGAAGGGCCTGTAAAAAGGAAGGCACGCGAGCTGTAGCTCATCTTTTTTATTTCTTTTATTGGAAGAGAAATTTCCATTTTGACTGAAAACAAAAATGAACCTAAAGCTTTTCCTTGATTAAAAAAAACACGTGCAACATTACGAAATCGATGGATTATTAATGTTTGATTTCCTTAATTATATGTTTCACAAATCCATTATCCAAAAAAAATCATTAATTCTCAATTTATCGTAAAAAAGAAGGGTGCATATATTTTTTGGTTCTTGTTATCGTATAAATAACTTGAAGATGCTGTTAAATTTCTTCTAAAAACGCATCCCCAAAGAAATCAACATTTGATTGTGATTATTCAAAATTGTTTACGCTGATCCCGAAGCTTTAGATAAGTTCATGTTAGAACATCCACATCAGTTATCCTATTTTAAAATTTTAATCTAAATTTTAAATAGGGCAACTAAAAAATTGTTTACACTGATCCCGAAGCTTTAGATAAGCTCATGTTATCACCTAACATAAACTTGTCATGATTATATATAACCATTACGATGTAAGCGGATACTTCACACCTTTTGTCTCAGATTGTTAAATGAGGCTTCATAAGCATGTTTAAGTACCGAGAGAACTCGAGTGCTTTAGCATTTTTGGTTGGTTTGGTTTGGACTCACATTTATCTTTTGTCAAATTCAAAAAAATATCATTTTGTATCGGAGAGGATCCTAGTAGTAAAAGAAGGTAAAAATAAAAATAAATAGCAAACACAGTTGCTGATTTGCACTCATTTAAAAACATGACATTGTGTTTTTCAAGTCGTTGAGCTTCTTTGCTTCGAGCCATAATTGCCTTATGAGACGAGTGGCATCACTCAAAATGGCATATTTGTCTGAGGCTTTCCAGGTCGATGATAGAACACAATTCTGTAAACTACTGTAGATTTTTATTTAGCAATAAATAATAATATGGAATAAAGATATATGATTTCGCAGTATAAAAAGATTATTAAGAAATTTATTTATAGAAAAGAGAGTAGTAGATTTTATGAATTTAACATAAAATTGATACGATGCATTAGAGATTATAAAAAGTTCATTTATAGCTCTAACGACAAAAAATACCCTAAGAAAGCACCTTCCCAATTAATCAATCAATCCAATGAAAAACTGGTTAATTAAGAATATTAATTTTTAGGTATCTTCAATGGTCAGCCTTCTAAATAAGCTTTTTTTAATGCCTAATACGTACAAGGATAAAAAATTACAACTCTCCACTTTCAGCCATCCTCATCAAATTGCATATTTTTATTTATTATTATTTAAAAAAATAATAATTTAAGAGAGAAAAAAATGATTTAAAATTTTACTACGGCTCTATAAATAAAACCTCGAATCTCATATCCACAATAATTCAGGCTTTTTTTCAACCTTTTACTTTTGCATACCTCCAAATATTTTACATTCAAGTTGCCCTTATTAAATTAGTAGTAATAGGAAGGTTAATTGAATTAACTAAATGATAGGGACCTAAATCTCGACGCCAATTCATGAAAAGAATGGTGGCTGAAATGCTGAAATTAATCCTTTTTCCCTTTTAAATAAATAAATAGCGGGAAAAGAATAGGATGGAGACTATATATATCATATGTTATATATTGTGTCATATTATGTAACATTCTTTCCTCTTCCTATTATGTTTTATGTGACTTTGATATGACCTGTAAAATAGGATGGAGAGTAATCCTGAAGAATTTGTGGGAAAGACTGTAGCACGAGGAAGAGGTAAAAATAAAGTTTTCTGGACAGAAGAGGAGAGCTGGGCATTAATAAGATGCTTGCAAGATATGGCAACCGATCCTCTTTGGAAAACAGATGGAGGTTTCAAAAACAATTACATGGTCGAAATAAGAAAAATTATGATGCAAAAGCTGCCAACTTTCTCAAAATCTGTCAGTCACATTGAATCTAGAATCAAAACATTGAAGAGGAAATTCCATGCTATCAATGAAATGTGCAGACAAAGTGGTTGTACTTGGAATGATGTTGAGAAGAAGATAGCTTGTGAAGAAACATGGTATCTTGAATGGATTAAGGTATGTGTATTAGTCATTATCGGTTTTTGTTTTAATTTCACATTAGCAAACTTTGTTAAGTTGATTTTTATGTTGTTTTTTTTTTTACAGAATCACAGTGATGCCAAAAGTCTCTATAATGTAGCATTCCCATATTTTTCGGAGTTAGAGATGGTATATGGTAAAGACAGAGCAACAGGCCTTCTTGCGGAAGATCCTATGATGGCTGCACAAAATATCATTGATGTGGATGCTGGGTTGACCATATCAGATGATAATTCACTCGCTGAACAAGGAGTTGAAGAAGATTCGACGCCAAATCAACAACCTTCTGTTACATCATTATCATCTCACTCTAAGGAGAAAAAGAACTCATCTGCTGACAAAGTTCGAAAAGCTTCGAAGAGGGCAAAGACTTCAGCTGAGCACAATGTCAATTCTGACTTCAAGTTACTCAGTGATCGGGTTGATGGATTTATGCAAACTGTTAGCTCACACTTTGAGTCAATGTCATCTTGGGTTCAAGGTAAATCCTCAAAAATGCCACAGGTTCTTGAGATGTTAGATAAGTATGGGTTCGTTGGTAAGAATAAGTACAAGGCTGCTCAAGTGATTTGTGAAGATCCTGTGAAGGTTGATTTGTTGTTCAGTTTGGATTCCTCTGAAGTTGAAGATTTTGTGCGCAGTTGCTTGGAATAGTATGCTTGTGATGTTGTTGGATTTGATGAATACATTTTTGCTTCTCTCATTTTTCATACTGTGGTAAATATTTTTATTATTTATGTCGTTGTGAAATTGACAGTGTCATTTTGATTTTTATTATATGAAACTCAGAAGACTTCAATTTTTAACATGTTCTGCAGCTAATCATGTACTGTCTTAATAACCTTTGAGCAACTTTTATGATATGTGGTTAAGTCTTCGATGTCTTCATATTACTGGTAATAAAGGTTATATATAAAGGTTATGTATAATTATTTTGTATTTTATTTATAAGGGTAAAATGGGAATTTTGATTGATATCCATTCCATAATTTAAGTCAAGCCAAGCAATATTAATGGGAATGATATCCATTCCAGTATTTATACCAAGCACTATGAATTCAGCAATCATTCCCATTGCCATTAACCCCTCAATCAAAACTCATTCCCATTCCCATTCCCATTCCCATTCCCATTGCTATATATATACCAAGCGCCCCCTTATTTGTGGAAGCTTGCTTCGTGTTCCCAAAACTACACTTAAATAAACAAGTAGTGAAAAATAATCCTTTAAAATTAAACCTAATTCATCTCATAAAAATTATAGAATTACCTTATTTGATAACTCAGACAGGATGAGATGAATAAAAACCAAAATATACTTAATTAAACGTAAACCAATTAATATATTAAAATTGTAAACTAAATAAATTAATTAATTGTAACTTAAAATTACACTTAGAGCTAAAACTAATCTTAAATTAAATTAAATACTTAAATTAAATAAAAAACTTAAATAAATTTCGTAGACTAAAACTGTGAAATCAAATTTAAACTTAAAACATAGTTAAATTAAAATTACAATCCAAAATTAAATTAAATTTAACTAAAATTAAACTTAAATCAAATCATAATTATAACTTAAAACTTAACTGAATTCGTAAACAATATTAAGTAAATTAAAACCATAAAATTAATCAAAATCTTAAATTAAAAATTAAACTAAAATTAATTGTAACGTCAAATTCAATAAACTTAATTAATTAAATAATAGCAAATAATTAAACTAAATAAACTAATTAAATAAACTTAATTAAAGAAAATTAATTAACTTAAATAAAACCAAATTAATAACTTAAAACTGAAAATACAATAATTAAATTTAAATTAAAAACTTTAACTCAAACTTAATTAAATCTCAACTTAAACATAAAACTAAACATAAAATTGAATTAAACTAAACCTTTACGTAAATTAAACTTAAACTTTAACTTAACATCAACTAAATTTAACCTAAAATGAAATTAAAATTAAAATTAAACCAAAAATTAAATTTAAACCAAAAGTTAATTAAACATCAAATCCATTAAACCAAAACTTTGGTCTAACTCATACTTTGTCTGTAGGAACCCAAAGACTTGGATCAATGGATACTATAAGACTTGG
>JBBPFQ010000075.1:2377874-2403066 GCA_037974815.1 Kaempferia elegans
TGTTTGAATGCATGAATATAATTAGAAGAATTAGATGAGCACATCAAACATGGTTCCATATCATTCCGAAGTCTCTAGATCCATCAATTTTGATCGAAACCGAGCCAAAACTTATTGATAGACTTACAAAACTCAGAATGACAAAACTAGATAATATATGTCCATCTAGTTCTCCTGATTATATCCATACCCTCAAACATCATTTACATACATCATATTAAGAGCAATAATTATTTAAACACAAATCATAATTTTTAATTGATTACTACATTAATTCAACACTGTTCATCAACAAAATAATGTCTCAATTTAATTACTATACTATAGCAATCAATTGGGTAGGTATTAGCGAATACGAAAGGGTAAAAATAAAATTAGATACGTACTTTAATAATTTAAAATTTACCAACGTGATTTTAATATTCAACAAATAAATTGTGAATTAGTAATTTGCAGAACAAACTATAGTTTCCATAAGCAAGTACCACCCCTTCAAAATTAAGGCCAGCCAAACCCATCCAGCAGGCAACCTAATATCATATCAAACTACACAGCTCTCCCAACACTCCAATATTAACACACATTGAACAAAGGTATGCGATCCAAAGTTCCAAACACTCTTAATCGGATTGCAATTGGCATTGGCATTGGCATTGGCATTGTTTCAACTTAATCAACCAACAAGAATCAGAAAATATATAGGCTTTGATTCCTTCGTATAATGAATTCAGTCACTTTCACTGCAGGAATTTCCTGTTTGCGCTTAAGATCAAATAGCAGGAAAACAAAGCTAATGTATAACCTGAAGTTGTTCTACCAAGATGAATCAATGTTAAGACAATAAATATACAGAAATTAAATAAGAACAAGAATTGAAAGGTTAACTGAATCTATTAATTTGCTAAAGCAGTGTGCAAGTTGAAATGAACCCTCTACAGAATTTAGAAACTGAAAAATAAATAAAGAGAGAGAAGGGAAATGGGAATGAATATCATGACACTTAGGGAATAACAACGGCTGCTCTCCTAGAGCTGCATGGTTACCCTCGTCATCGCCGACCATAATGAAACCCCCTTACAGATTAATGACCAGCACGTGCCGCTATCAACATGATTATGCACGAAACTACCAAACTCTAGCAGTTTGGAATTCGAATGTCAAGTTGATCCTAGGATCTAAAATGTCAGCAACAACAAGGCAAATTAACAAGCAGTAATTGCTGCGAGAAATAAAAAATGTAACTAGTAATTAGCTGACTCAGAGAAAGTAATCGGGTGTTCTGCGAGTTACATCTGGTTCTCCTCTCCTGGGTGCCGGGTCAAACTGCAAAAGAACAATCACATTGATTATGAAAATTGTTTATTATCCATTTACAAAACCAAACTAGATCACTAAAGCTGTCTGAAAAATTTTATGGGGAAAATCCACAAGGCAGTAACTCTTTACACGATGTTTACTTACCTAAAAAAGGAAGAAAAAAGAAAGTGCCGCAGAGAATTGGCAAATGTACTCGTCGTCAGTTGTCACTCACCCTTAACACAATAGGTGGAGCATCATGTTTAGGAATTTTATCTAGACTAGAACAAGTAGCTCCTCCAGGAGAGAACAATATACACAACTTCCTAGTTAGAGCAAGCACAAATTGATAATTTCTAGCAACCTGAGTAACTTATATCGAAGTCAGTATTTATACCAAAAAAAAAAAAAGGAGCAAATTTTTATATTGCAAAAATTTTGTGACATCAATTTGTATCTTAATCTAAATGCCCAAATGTTTTGACAGTGTTGACTGTACACCCATCAGTATTACAATCAACACATCCAGATGAAATAATATATAAATCACGAATAATTATCAATTTTAACACACCAACACAGAATAGAGATGCATGAGAGAGAAAGAGGGTTACCTGAATGAATGTATGGCCTTTACAGTCATCAACTTCCAAGATGGATGCCATATTTCCACACCGATAGCAATAATTTGGGGCACTGAATATGGTAACCACCTTTTGGTCCTATTTGGAAACAAAACCAACTATAAGAATCAGGGCTTTAAAAATTTGAGCAGAAAACACTAAAAACGATAAATAGCTAAGTACATGTCCCCAGTTGTATCCTTCCATGACTAGTTGATGTGCTCTGGCTATCAGCTTAAGGTTATTAGTATGATTGAATTGTTCAGATATATCCTGAGATTGAAATTACCCAAGGTTGCTAAGTAAAGACAAGTAACCACAATCACAAGGAAACAAAAGCATAACATTGTACTTGGCCAAATGTATATCCAGCACCACGAGGAGAAATACCCCAACCACATCTGTCATCAGGATCAGACCATAAAAGATCACACATAGCTCCCTCATGTGGAACTTCTTGAACACGATCAAAGTTCCGTATTCCATCAAGGGTTTCAACAGATGGAGATAACCCACCGTGCAGGCAAAATATTTCTGATTCGACCTGAAAAGACAACAAAGAGGTTGTCATTAAATTTGGGTACTTGTTTCCATGTGGTAATTGTTATAGTATCAACAAACCACAGACATTCATCATCCACATCAATGAACCGAATTTGTCTCAACTATTTGAGGTCAACTACATAAATCTTAGCCCTCCATTGAGCTTCATGCAAAGCTAATCACGAGTATATACAACTCAAGTCTACTTTATTGCATTGGCTAATGTTTATTTCAGCTCCAAGGTATTAAAAGGTGGTTCCATGCACTAAGTGGTCAACCCACTGCTTAGCGCCTAGATGGTAGTTAAAAGTTTAGCGATCAAAATTAAAATAATATTTAAATAGAGAAGACAAACAGATATGCAATGTTTAGAGTGCTAACCAAGGCTGTCAATGGGAAATAATCAAATAAATCAGTGAACGTCTTCCATACATTTGCACTGCCATATCTGTCATCAAATAATGAAAGAAAACATTCTAAGGAACTAAAGTACAACAAATAGCTGTGAAAATTAGGCCAAGTTGAAATTGATATGCCTGAAGTTTACAGTACAATCGGAGTGTAAATAAAGAAGTGTCATGGTTTTGTTTTCTGTAGAACCAAAAATATATGCAAAACCAGTAAGGAGGATGGATTACACATTTGACTTTGATGCTTAATGACTGTGAAAGGTGATAAAATAGAAATGCTTCACAAACTCATCCACGACGAGAAAGATGAGACCTTGCACCTGCACCTTCTAATCTTGCCACAAAATGGGAAGTGTTATAGCTAAACAGTCATCCTAATATTATCACCCACAAAGAACAACACATTCATCCAAGGAAACTTGGTACAAAACGTGTCACTCCAAAAAGTACATTAAGTATCACTTAATCTGGATTAATCAGAACCACCTAATGAGTTCAATGGAGTAATAAGTACAACTAATATAAACTTGATACTCATTAGTTGTTGTTTTTGTAATTTGTATTAATCCAACCACTTGGTCATTGAAAAAAAGGTGAAAGTCATCTAGAGATGGAAGTGAATTACTTACCAAAACACTAAACAATTTCACAAGTATCACTTTCTTCAAAAGTACTAAGGAGGCATGAGATCTTGTTGGATTGGAGGGAGGAGGGTGGAGGATGGTGGGTGAATGGGTGAATAACCAATGGTTTAACTTCTACAAAAGATTAGTGCACGATTATCAAGAAACAACAAAACACAAATATGAAAGCAAATAAAGAAGACAATTCAAAGAAGAGTTTTTACGTGGTTTGGAACCCTCAGCTTCTACTCCACGGCCAATGACCCTTCAGCAAATCATTCCATGAAATCCACAACCTTTCTCCTCCCAAATAACCTTTCGAAGGTGTTACAAATAGAACTTTTGGTACAAGAGAAGAATCACAATTAGGGCAAGAGAAATAAAATGAAAGGTTTGAGAATTAGCAATATGTAAGCACTTTGATTAAGTCATTTCCTAGCTCTTTAACCCCTATTTATAGCCCTTGATCAAGTCCTCATTTAGCCTTCATAATATCTTCTCCGTTTGTTCTGTTGATTGTTTCATCCTTCCAATTTACTATTTTTCCTCCACAACAGCTCTACCAACTACTTCAGTTATCTACCATCATCTTGCTAAAACTTCTGGAATATAGTCGTTGTGCCAAATTATCTATTCCGTTGTAACCCTATAATTGTTCAAGTCAACTTAAATCTTCCCTAGGATGTCACATTGGCGGAGCTTCATGCACCGAGCTACTCTTAGTCAACTTAATCTTCCATCAGTTGAAAGTGTTTCTTTCATCGACCCAAATTGGCATCAATTGAGTGCTCTTAGGTCAGTTGACAAGTCAACCTTGTTGACTATCTTACAAACAGAAGCAAGCAGCAACATTTTGTTCCTTTTTCATTTAACCTGAGTCGACTCTGAATCAAGCTTCACTCAATTGTATCATAAGGTTATTTCTATGGTTAGTTCATGTGTAATCTAGCCCACAGTAAACCTTTTTAAAAAACACTCACACTCAACTTTGTACAAAATAAAAATACCAAGAGTACACTCTTCCAAAGCTTCATATGCCAATATGTCTTGCTTCTGAATTTTCCCATCCGGTAACCTTTGACGTGGACTTCCATTTGCCAAGCATCTGGTGACTCTTGATCTGTCAAGACTTCCTCTGTTGCTTATACTTGTCTCAAGAATCCTACACCTACACAAGAATCCTACTTGCACACTTGGCACACTTCATTAATAAAGACAATATATTCTAGCTTAACCCTTTGTCCAAACATTAAAACCACTTAAGGACACAATTGCACCAACATATATTAAGTTAATGAAGTATATTTTAATGCTCAAAATGGAACAAGTACATAAGTAATCCATATTTAATTTGAATTACACACATACACACAAATCAACAAGTTAACACTGAATATGATGGAAAATCAGCAAACAAATAAATGCTAGAATTTGCCACTATAGGATAAATATGAAAAATATGATATTGATGAAGATGAAACCATGGAAAAAAGTGAATACTTACTTTCTTAAGCATTCATCATAAAATCCATAAACTTGAGTAATCTGCAATGTGATACTACATTCAGTTTGGATAAAAAAATCCACAATATTAATTTGTCATTAGTCAATTTTCTTTACTTTATAAACATGTTAATCTATAGTCCTTCTGTCAGTAAAAAAAATGAGTTCTTTGAGAGAAGTGTTGCATACCTGACGACTTTCATGATTTCCTCTTAGAATAGTAATTCTTTGAGGATATCGAACCTTGAGGGCCACCAAAAGCTTAAATGCCAATAGGTCAGCGCAATACATTAGATACTCATTTGAGTGTGTTAAATTTTAGAATAATTAAAAAACATAATGTCCCAAAGGGAACAATAGGAAAATTATATCATTGCAATAAAATACCATTTGCTTTGAGTTCAAATAATAAAAAGACCAACAATAAAATAAGAAAAAATTATTAAATATAAATGATGATATAGTAGAGAATAAAGTTCAATGGCGTAGAAGGAAAATAAGGCTTGGTTGTTGTTGTTTCTACTGCTTTGAGTTCAATGTAGTAAGTCATGCTAAACAATGCAATATACAATTGATATGGCAAAACATAATGTAATCACCAAGACATTAGAAGATTCAACTTGCATTTCCAGTTACCTACCATGGTGGATGACTAGCATAACCAGTGACCATACAACAGCATGGACAATCATAGAAAGAAGCAGGTTAGGAAAACAACCAATAAAAACTCACAAGACTAACTTTTTTAAAACGATACTCCCTAGGGTGAAGCCGACAAGTGACCTGTGATACATGGCAAAATCAGGCATAACATGAAAGGCCAAAAAGGAAGTGCAGAGCTGTAGCTTGTTCAAGTTGATAAAAACCAGTGAACATAAATGTCATGCAACAAATTTAAGGATTTGGCAAACAATAATTCAACATGCTCATCATGAAATTAATTAGTAATGAGAATGATTAGAGATTGTCGGTATCAAACATGAGAGTCATGCTACTGCAACAAGCTTTTTCCCAAGAAAATGAATAGGGTTCTTTAGGGGGAAAATATATACCTAAAAGTTGGAAAGCCATGTAATGTTGCACGTCGCACGTGTTTGTTAACCTGTACGGTAGGGAGTCAAGGGGCTCAATAAATCATTTTGCTCATTTATCAAATTCTGATGGGCACATCATTCTGAATTGCAAACCACATAATGACCCTAGGCTTATTGCTTTCTAGACATGTACCAAAGTAAGTTAATGCTTCTGAAATGGTCAGAATAAACATTTTTTGGCTCTGTTCTCTCTTTCTTCCTTTCACCTCAAACATCTCTCTCCTGACATTCTCCTGAGAAATGACCATGTCAATGGGGCACCTATTATATGCAGCTCCATAGCAACAATTGGTGTCTGACTGAAGGGTAAGTTATCAAGTTCTTTTCTGAAAACTTGAGAGAAAGTCAGGAGAAAAGGAGAGAGGAAGGAAAGGGGGGAGAAAAGAAGGAAAATGAATGGCGAACGGAATCCCTTCAATATTTGAGGAATAAAAAACATCCGAGAATGAAAGAAAGTGAAGCAGACTTCCCTTGCACTCTAAATTTAGTTTGCCAAGCAAGAAATACCAAATCCTTCCTCTCCCTCTGCCTTCTTTCCCAGCAAATCTCTGTCCATATAGCACTTTATACAAAATATTGACTTTTAAGTTGCAACTTAAGTATCATGATCTCTTCACATGATAAACTCAGTTAGCTTCATTAACTAGCCCGGAGGTGGCCGGTCCGGCCTCACGGAAGTTTCCCACCGGACACCTAGGTAAATCAGAAAGCACTCGCGGCGGGTGGCCCAAAAACCTAGCATCCCTTAGTTGCAAAACTCATTTGAAGGAAAAATCCCTACAAATACACCGTAGCTGGGAATCGAACCGTGGGTGCCTAGGAGACAACGGAATGCCCTTACCGCTGCAACATAGCCCCGGGGCATCATGATCTCTTCACATGCACATACATATGGAGTTGCAGCTGAATCATACTTACCCTTTGATGAGGAACAATAGACAGACATAAATATCCATTATACGAACCCTTCATAATTATCCTCCCAACGACTAGAGGGGAAAAATTGCCTCTTTGATGGATTAATGTTTAAAAAAATAACCTTGCATAGAATCACAATTGAAGGATAAGAAATATCCAGCAACCTTGAATAGTTAGGACTAACAAAGCTTGATTAACATGAAGATGTTATAAGATAAACCTAGAAAGTGATATACACATTATACACAAATTGAATACCCTGTGGATATTATAATCTTACCAAAATTTAGAGGAGAAAAATAGTACAATGTGTAGAGAGAAAAATCAGTATGATGTATAGTAAAACAAATGTAGAGATTTCTTACCGTTACAGTTTCAACAGAATAGTACCCACGGTCCACATAATCACCCATAAATAAGTAATTTGTATCTGGACACTAGCAAAATTGGAAAGAAACAAATCAATCAGATATCAAAAAAAAAATCATCATATTCAAATACATCAGCAATTAAATTTAAGTGTGTTGTGTATAATAGCATATTTGTCGACTTAATATAATCAGTCAATAAAGTTTGACTTGAGCAGTTGATCATCGAGATATATGCACTTAGGGATTGGGGGCTTAATTGAATGAAATCATCAAGAGCCCTATTCATCAAGGCATCACGATCGGGATGACAGTGGAGCATATTAGAGTAGAGGTAGAAAAGAATGACACAACTCTTCCACACAACGTGATTGCCCCATAAATCTGTGAATTTAGGTTTTAAGTTAACCGTTTATGACTCATAATTGAGCAGATCTTATTGGGGTTCTGTAGGTTGACCCGTGATGACTTTCACAATGTTTATCAATTGATAATTTAATATAAAATTAAATATTATCCTAACACAAATAAATTTAACATATTTATACTAACATTTATATAAGTCTATTATTTTATACATTTTAATTTAATTTATACAAATTTATTAAAATTAAAATTAAATTTACATAAATCAACCATGTTCATATTACAAACTTTGGCTCATTTATTAAACAGGTCAGGGTTTGGAAATAATGTGTCATGGGCCACCCATTATGGTGGATATGAATTTTTGTCCTTGTCCTTAATTAGAAGTTGGGTGGGGCAAGTCAGGTTGGGTCACATAATGATCTCTAGGGCATCCGGCGCAGTTGGGTCACATAATTAATTTTTGTCCTTGTCCTCACACCGTTTGGATTGCTCGGACGGCCTCTTCCTCCTCTCGCCTCCTCCGGAAGTGCTCCACGATCGGTGAGTTTTAAAATTCAAGTATCATAATTTTTTTTATTTGCCTCTCGTGACGCTTCTAACATCGCGGGATGCATCCAACGCAGCCGAACGCGTCGCCGGAAGCTTCCGGTGGGCACCGGACGCTTCGACGAAGGCTTCCGACGGTGTCAGAAGCGTCACGGAATGCATCCGACATTGCGTGACGCTAGCGTTGGACGTGTCCCAGAAGCTTCTAACGTCACCGAAAGCCTCTGGCGAAGCTTCCGGTGTCGCCGAAAGTTTCAGGCGACGCGTCCGGCAGCCCCAACTTTATGAATCATACAAACACTATATTTTGTAGATTTAGATGCAACCTAAGGAAAGATACATATTATCATTGTCATACCTACTTAAGTGCTCCTACAACAAGACCCAACTCATTTTATGGAGGCTCCTATCATAAATCCCAGCAAGTAGCAAATGAAGAAGGGAGGGGGGAGGCTCAATCAAGAGACACTAGAGCACAAGCTATGCGATGACACAGAGATTAAGCCTCCCGGGACATTGAGCCTTCTTACTCCACCAAAACTTCACCCTCTGCCTCTAGTCTTTCCTCCTTTATGCTCTCATGAGAGTATTTTGCCTCCCTTGTTCAATGTAAATTCACTCTCTCCTCTTCCTGGATGGACCCCTTACCTATCCGACAAGTTGTGGTCACAACGTTGAGGCAACTGAACCAAGCTGTTATACATTAAAGATGGAAAAAGGAACAAACATAAATGCATGACAAATGCTAATATAGCACAAAAGTGGAGTTATTAATAAAAGTTGTTATAAAAACAAACTATAGAAAAAAGAGAGGTTAACAAATGTACAAAAAAAGTCAAAGCGAAGAGATCAAATTTAGAAGAAAAAAACAAAAAAAAAATATGATAGTTATGACACATTTGTTTTCACAATCTTTGTCAAGTTTTTGTTTCTCCTCTTTTAGCCAAATTCTAGTTTGTTTCTTCAACTATGTCATTTATGAGTGGAGTCTAATGTCAAATTTTTACTCTCTCATGGCATCTTTTTCATAAATCAGAATTAAATGACCAAAATTCAATCTAAGTTCAGCATGTCTACTCTCGTAGAATAATGATGAAACCCTAATCTCATTTTGTTGGCAATTCTTTATAAATTGCAACTCAAAAGTTATTGTTTTATCTCTTCTAGTACCTCTTTCCCCCCTTGAGTAAATGTTACCTCTGACATCTCCTTTTTCTCAGAGTAATATCAAGTTTATGTGTCTCCTTATATTTGTTTCCTTGCCATCCTTGACAATTGTGGGCTTCATCATTGCAAACTCCAAAGTCTAGTGGTATCATCAGTTTGATTAAGAATTAAGACTACCATATTGAATCTTTTAAAGATCAGATTAACTCAACAAACTCTCTTTCAAAGAATATGATCCAATACAATTAAAAGTATTACATCATCGAAGTCATTCAAGCAACACAATCTATTATGTCTTTGCTGTCTTTGTTAATTTCATCTCAATATCATATCAATTTATTTTTCTATTTGTGACACAAAGTGTAATAAGTTAGCCATCAATCAATACCTCACACTTATATTACAACTCAAGGGGAATTCTTAGAATTAATAGATGTATGTGAGTTTATAGTTTTTATTCAAAATATTTGATTATTGGAATCGTATATGTGGGTGTAATAATTCTTTTTTTACCAATAATGCAATCTTATCCCTCACATCTTTGATAATGATTCCTAAGTTTATCTTATATTACTTAATGATACTAATATCAATTAAAATTTCCCTCATCATAAAATCAATTTATTATGAAATATAGTCGCCCCCATGAGACATGTAATCGTATATGGGATAAGGCTGGGTTATTATCATATGAAATATATAATGAAATTTATATTCTTCATTTATACAACTCCATGAGACATGTTTAAAATGGTATGAACATACTTAAACGACCAATAAATGTTCTAGTTAGGCAATGTGAAACTATGACAAATGTGCATATCAAACGAGGAAGAGAAAGACCAAAAAAGATCTAATTAGCAATAATAAAATAAGATAAAATGTATTTAAATATAAATAATGAAATAGTAGAGGATAGAGCCCAATGACGTAAAAAGATCCATATAGTCAACCCAACCTAGTGGGATAAGGCTTAGTTGTTGTTATCAAAGAATGAAATCTCGAACTGTGAACCAGCACAGCATGCACAATTTCGCGTGCATCATTGTGTGCTTCACGCGCGCGCAACAAAAGGAAGAAGGAATCAAGCATCAACGTAAGATTAGTTAGGCAAGGCCCATCGGCAAAGCGACAGTTAGTCAAGAAAAAATTGTGGGGAAGGGGAGGAGGCGGAAGAATCGCAAGGCGTGAGGGGGAGAAGGCGAAAGCAGGTAATATGCGAGGAAAAGAAGGGTTTTATTAAAAGGTTTAATTAAAACCATTAAATTATATATATAGTTTCTAATTTCAAATTAATTATTATATAAATTATAATTATATAAATTAATAATTAACTAAATAAATGGTTAATTAATTAATATAATTATAATATATAATTTTAATTAATATAATTATAATATATATTTTTATATTTTTATTTAAAATATAAAAATAAAGTAAAAAAATAGATAATTTATATAATATATAGTTATATAATTTAAAATAATTTTAAAATCAAACTTTAAATTATTTGTATAAATTAAAAATAGATTCAAATTTTGAAAATTGATAAATAATTTTAAAATTTTATAAATAATTTTAAAAATTTAATTGTTAAAAAAATAAAAAATATATAAATATTTTAAATAAATTTGATTTTAGAATGCAATATAAACTATAATATTTCATATATATTATGTAGAATATTTGTAAACTATAATTATATTAATATATATTTTATAAATTAATAATTAAATAAATTAAAAGTTTATATAATTATTATATATAAATTAGGATTTTCTGTTAATTTATATAATTATTATAAATAGTATTTTTCTTATCTTAGAATCAAGATATTTAGAACTATAAATATTAAAGAAAATACTTTAAATTACCTATCTTTTATTTCAGAAGTTTAGATAAATGTATGCTATCAAATTATATAAAGTTAATATACAACTTATTTTTAAATTATATATATAAAGTATTGAAACTGTATCGATATGATACCGAAACTTTATTGTTCTGGTCTGTGACTGAAACCTCGGCACAGGTCGAGATTTTAAACCTTGATTGATACCATTAACACATTATTCCATCCTTAGATTGCATTGCAAATCTTCCCTTGTCGTGTCTTATATTATGAGCTCCCTGTCTATGCTTGTTGATATACACTTCAATGTAGAACAATAATGTGCTAATAATGCAAACCACATTTGAGCAAATTGATAAGAGAAATACCACAAATGTGCTTTAAATCACCTCTAGATGGCACTCTAATTCAATCAAAGGATCACCATAGATGGACTTGAGGCTAAGCATTTTCGTCAAATGGTTGGCATGCTAACTTTGATTTCACATAGTGCGATAAAATTTGGTTGTTGTTGTTGGTTGGTTGGTTAAATTAATGATCAGTTCTTTCATCTATATGAATTGTGGCAATTAAACTCCATATTTTCATTCTTCCTAAGGTGAAATCTATCAAACTTGCATTTTCTCTTAGGGTCATGTATCGTTGTAAGTGATGATAAAGCAAGGCGGCACACCATTAAATATGGTTTTAAATCTCATTCTATGTTGATTGATACAAAGAAAAGTTGTTTTGCACGTATCACCTGATACTGTTGTTTGTATGGGTGATACATGACTTCATCTTGGTTTGTGCTGAGTGAAGTTGAGACAGGTAATAAAAAGGCAGACATGGATGATGGAGTTCGAGATGAGGTTTTTTTTTACAGTGCCAAAAGTCGGATGCATGCCCAGACTTTGCACTGAGTTTGAGGTGCGTCAAGCAACCAAGATTAATTGCTCCCGGTGAGATCATTGTGGAGGTGATTTAGTATCAAAAACAAATTGTTGATCACATAAATGACAAGTTTTAGGAGCTTGAAATCTTTATCGGGCAAGTAGTTATTAATAGGTAATTTATAGACCCATACTATATGAATCGGTCTAGCTTCTATATACTTAGAATTACCCAGTTCAGCTTGATTTCACCTCTAATTTAACCCAAATCGAACCAAATTGAGCTACAGTCAATCATAATTCCACCCATGAGGGATCTAATTAAGTCTCATTCAAAGCAAACTAGGTCTCAATCTTACCCTAAATATACTCAATATCTGAAACTAAGTTGGTATGACCTTCGAACAATCTCTGAGTGTCAGTATTGTTCGATGCATATTAAAATTACTACTGTAATTGATATTTTAGACTTTGACATCAAAAATAAAAATGGAATTTATTTAAATTATCAATTTTGTTGAATTAAAACCCTAAACCTTTGTGTTATTGGGGATATGTAGCATCTTTTGAGTGAGCAAGAGGCTTTGTAAGAAATCTAGTGTTTTCTGATCATCTGGTGAACTGCTTGCTCATTACCTATAGTAAAAACACTCTTCTCTATGTACCCTTCAGAGAAGGTGATCCACCCCTCAGTTTTACTATGAACGATAAACATTTTGTATCAGTGGATTATAGACCTCATTTCTATGCCATGGCTTTGGAATCAAGGCAGATATTTGTGACACAGCAGCTCTAATACATATGAACTGTATTGTATTTATTAGTACATCAAATTTGTATGTATGAACACTGAAATTTTAGAATGCCCATTTGCAGAAACAACTAATGCTTTCTCTCTGCAATTTTGACCAGCCTTTGTTGCGAAATTCATGAGCATATACAAGTCATTCCTGATAGCAACATTCGGGTGAACAACCCGAGCAGGCAAAACCCTTTGTGCTTCCTGGCCAGAAGCATTTCAAGGTACCAAAGCCCTAATCCCTTGAAGTTTCTTGCAAAGGTAATAGACAGGTTATTATTATTATTTTGTTAAAATGCAATCCATGTTTCAGGTCTAGTTCATGCGTTCCAGTCATATCCATCTCAAAGAAATCCTTTGCTCTGCCAAGAACTTGACGTGTGGAACTATAACTCTAGTCGATATTCTCTAGGGACTTTTGAGTCTTGTAAAATATTATGTTGTTTAACTGTTCATCCACTGGATCCTTTTAAATACGAGCAGTGCCCGTGAAGGTATCACATGATTTCCCCGAGTTTCTTTGGGTTCTGTTGTTTGTCTTTTTAAAGAAATCTTTAGAGCGTTTTGTCTATCGATACTCGTTTCATCCATAATGTGCTTTTTTCCTGTGTACTCAATTTGCATTTGGCTGATTGTGAAATCGCAAACTAGAAAAGTCTGAAAGAACTATTCTTGCAGTCGGTGAGCTAAGATGAAGCTCCTCGGAAGTCCTTAGCCAGCTCAGAGCTCATTGTCTATGCAAAGGTTGAAGCTCAGGGAGTCGCTTGACACTTGTCACTCAATCAAAATGGGATCCGATGATGTTCACTTTCGTCTGAACTTTCACATCTGGATTTTGTTCTTGAAGACAACAATATCCCCAATCTTGATGAATTATGGTGTCATGTTAAGATTGAGTTACCAAAGCATTGTTAAAATGTCGAGTCCTATGAGAAGTCGAGCTTATTTTGAACTCGTCACAACAATCTTAAGATGAAATCATGCAATAGTCATTATAGTTGTTTTATATGCACGGGGAGGAAGTTAAGAAAATTCTCAACATTTTAAAGTATTAAATCTAAAAATAGTACATTTGAATTTTATTATTATTATATACATTAAATTCTATAGTTGTCTTATTTGAATATTTTATTATAATTGTTATTAATAAATATTTGAATCTGTTTATATATTTGTAATTTTTTTTTAAATATATAAAAATATAAATTTTATATTTCCCTTTGACGCTAGGAAAAGGACGCTTTAAAAGAGATATTTTGAATTCGGCTGTCCGCCAAAGTCAAATCCTCAACGTTTGACGTATGTTTAAATCAAACCCTAACCGCGTCTATGGTGGGCGGCTGCCGTGGCTGTGGTGGCATGGAATCGTCGCGCGGCGGCGGCCATCTCAACACGACAAGAACCTGCATTTCTTCTCGTCTATTCAAATCTTATCCCGCGGCTCCGATCTTTTCGGGTAAACGCAACTTTTTTTTTCCCCCTAAAATCTAATCAACTGATTTGATTGGAGTTCTTGGTCAATCCTAAACCATCCCAAATTCGAAAGTTTCTGCCAATTTAAAGTTCGAATATTTTTTTCCCCCTTCTATTTAAGAAGCTTCAGGGAATAACCATCCAAGGTACGATTTTATTGTCACTTTTCCTCATCTCTACAATGCCGCCGACCCTAGCTTTTACGGAGGCGGTTGCCAGGTTCCTATCATGTAAAGCTCGATCTTTGCAACTCAGAGCTGGGATTTTCCGATCGGCGGGACGACCTAGCGGCGCGGATAGCAGGTTGGGGCGATTCGATCAGACGCGATGTCTGGCTACCTTTGCTCGTTCTGGAAACCCTTGCGTCGGTAGTTCCGCCGACGGCGTCCACGTTCTGCCAATTGGTACTTCCCGTGGTTTCGCCCAAACCCGACAGTTTCTCGGATTTGTTTTTGGAGAAGATTGTTCTGCTCTTTCAAAGGTCTACAAGGAGCGACGGACCATTGGGTATGAACAACTGTTTTCACCTATTAAATCTGAGTTTTTGTTATCGATCTGCTTGGATTCAATCGAACACCTTCTCTTTTGTGGTTATGATAACTACTATTTCCTCTTCTCTCACTCTGCTGTTAATCCTTCTCATATGCTTTCCATGGCTAAATCTGAGTTTTACTTCTAGATCTTTGCCTCGTTGGAGTTTTATTTCGTCAACAATGTTAAATTTTTACATACATGATTTGTTTTGATGCCTAATTATGAACAATCTAAACAGGTACTCTCCTGAACAGTTGTTTAATGTGGTTTCAGCAGTTGATATGTATGAGGAGTTCTTACCATGGTGCCAGCGGTCTAGGATTGTCAAGCGGAATTGCGATCGATCATTTGATGCTGAGCTTCAGATTGGTTTTAAGTTCTTTCTTGAAAGTTATCTTTCTCATGTGGAAATTGAGAAACCAAAACGTATCAAGGTTTGATTCTTTGCTTTCTCTAGCTTGTTAACAAACACTTGCTTTATTTTCAGCAGATAGAATTGTTATGCAGAAGTTTGGCTTCTCTTAAATTTTAGTGATGTTGATATTTCTTGTTAAAATTTGAGAACCAAATTATTAGATATGATGTTACTATTTTAAAAAGACAACTAATAACATCTTATGAAACTAAATCTACTCTATAAGTAGTCATCATACTACTAGTAATTTTAATGTCCTCTCAAGTTGGAGAATAGACATTATTGCTGTCCGATTGATAGTCCAAAAAAAGCAAGAATAAGTTCCATCAATGTGGACAAAATACAAAGCAATAGAACTATAGAAGCACTAAAAGGCACTTCAGATAACATGAAACCAGTAGATTTCTCTATTTGAGTAGGTGATAAATAAGGCAATAACTGAGGCATCTTAGACAACATGAGATCGATCAATTTCTCCACCAGAGTAGGCCAATTTTGTAGTCGTCACTGAAGTATATTAAGTGGCACGAAATGCAGGAAGGAGCCAATAATGTGTGCAGAAATATCTGCACCAAACAATTTTAGATTTAATTGTAGAACTGCTCAAGTTTCAACAGAGTTTCATGAAGAAAAAAAAAGAACCTGTCTCAAGTTTCAAGTTCTTTTCTATTTGATAACAGTAGTATTTAATTAGTAGTATGAGTTTTCTGTAATAATCAGATTATTTTGTATGTAAGGTTATGAAAGGTATTAACTAATTATTCATAAGGTAATAACGTTTATAAGGGTTATCATCTTATTAGGTAATATTTAGTATGCTTTAATTATTAGTTAATATTAACTTTATTACTGAAAACAATTTTTAACAAATTTGATAATATTGGTAATAAAATGTTTAACTAATAATATTTGTTAATAAAATTCTAAATAGTTACATCCTAATTAATTATGAATAATAAAGCAGTAATTTTATATTTGTAGATTATAAAATATATAATTATTAACTGATAATGTAGTTGATTGTATCATAATTTTTCAATTAGCATTTTATTATAAATAGTATTAAAAATATTAATATGATTAATTACATTAGTTATTTATAAACATTGTTTAATTATTAATAATATCAATCTTTGATTTTTTTTATTATCTATATGATGAATACAATAGTCTTTTATCCGTTTGTTACATGTCATAGTTTTTCTTGATCTTTTGTCATTGATTGCTTGGTGGAAGATGGATTAAACTTTTATCGGGTCATCTCTACTTTTTTTTCGTTCCTAGTAAAGGATAATCATTCTAAATTGTTGCAATTTGCATTTCTTGTAGACCACTGCTTCAAAAAATGGCCTTCTTGAACACTTAATTAACATTTGGGAGTTCACTCCTGGTTCAGTTCCTGGAAGTTGTGACCTTTACTTCTTGGTGGATTTTAAGTTTCATTCGCCACTATATCGACAGGTAAACTTAAATAGTTTTTGTTCTTAAAAAAATTCTTCCATTTGATAATATCGGCAAGTTAATTTCTTCGCCACCTTCATAAAAGCTTTTGACATTCCTGATGAAAGTGATTGAGATAAACCCCTTTGGTTTTCGACTTTCCACTTTAAAGACTGAGTAAATTCTTTCCCTTGTTATCTGAAACAAAATCATGTGGGAAATCAATCTTTGATGTAGTTCTGCAATTCAATTTCAACAGTGTAGGACAGAATAATGTTATGTATCGTCACAAAAGTTAACTATCTATAACTTTATTTTATTATACTACTGATTAGTTCACAAACCTACCTTACTGACATGATAATTATGTGGCAGGTTGTATCAATGTTCTTTCAGGAAGTGGTCCCTCATTTAGTTTCATCTTTCGAAGATCGTTGCAGCAGAATCTATGGTCCTCCTGTCCCAGTTCTTGAAACCTCTTACAGACAAAGCATATAAATTTGTGAGTAATCTGTCAAGCAGAAGTCGATAGTTGATTCCAATATCTTGACTAGCAAATTTCCTCAGAGACAAACTGAAATTAGAGTTTCGTGTTCCAACTGTCTGCAACTTTTTCGATGCGGTTAACTTGTAGAAGCTCCCTTGGCGACATTCTTTTCATTTGTTCATTTCCTTCTCAGGCTCCCTCTGGAAAATTCTCCAAAGATTGTTTGGAGAGTTACCAAAAGCTTGAATTGTCATGTAGATAGATAGTTTCATTCAAACATCAAAAATACTTTCACTTGTTGCGAGCATTACGAGAGTATGAGTAAATAGAACAACTGTATCCTGTGCCACACCGATGGGAGTTCTCTACCATCATATTGTCAATGTCCTTTGCTTCTCTTTGGTTGGAGTAGCTCGCCGGTGATGCCTCCTGTGTTCATCTTGCAGACATTTATTTTGGAGTATCCAAAGGTTTCTTAAATCTGACCGAGAAAGAGGCAGAGCTTTCCATAAAAGTGGAGCCATTGAGCATGTGCTCATTGATCCGATAGGGTAGGTGATCTTCCAACAGAGCTGCACAAAGTCATTGCTGTAGCTCCTGATGTCCAACTGAAAAAGGATTACAAAAATCAATGGTGATTTTGATAGATGAAAGCGAGGAGAAACCACAAATCCAATTAGCTTACACCGATTGGAATGCTGAAATTTAGAACTTGAATTTTTGTTAAATCAGTAGCATGCTTGATTGCTTGTGATGAAGACGGCGCGAGGTTGAAGAAGAGGGCTATTTTGAACTATGAATTTTCCCTTGTTTTCTTTTCCTCATGTAAACAAGCTTTTTCTCTTCTCTTATCACTTCCTTCCCCTTTTGTCTTCTTCCTTTTACCTTCTTTCCCTCCTACATTCTATCTTGTGAAGATCATTTCCTCACGAAGGGATATCTTTATCTCGGCCCCATAAGTTATGTCGCAGAGATCATATCCGACATGCTATTAAATTATGTCATGGATTCCGCTAAATTGTACTTTAGATGCTACCAAATTGCAACCTCCTGTAGGATTGAATGGTTGACTAGGGACTAAATAGACGATTATAAAAGTCTTTTACTAATTCATACACTCAAATGAAAAATGTTAATTCAAAGTGTACACAAACAATTAGAAGCAAATAGAAATGGAGTGAAAATGTGAAATTAAAATGAAAGAAATGCTAATATGATGATTCAAGGAGGTCAAGAGATGAAACTCATATTTAATCATGAATAATCGGAATTATCTATTATAACATATAATAACAACGACCAATTCTTTATTGATTATAGTATAAAAAGAAAAAAATATGAAACCACTAAAACCAACCAATTCCTTGTGCTTACATAGGAAAAAGGTAATAGCACTAAGAAATTATTTGTTTGACAACTCTTTTGTTTCCTTCCTGTCCTCTGTTTATTCGAGCAACAAGCAACTTTTTTTTTCTTTAGGTCAAAAGTAGCAAACTTTAAAGAAACAAAACCATGCATGGAACTTTTCACAACCACTGGACTGAGGCATCAAAAGAACACACCAAAACTCCTTTTAAGCAGTGTAGAATGGTGACATTCTGAAGCTGCTTGCTGTATGCTAAGATTTAAGCTAAATGCACAAGGAAAGCATCTATGGACCGCGTTTAGGAACGAAGCAGTAGCAACCATTTAGTTGGTCATCAGGGATCATCCCACCACCTTTGCTGGTGTCCAGAGCCTCTAAAAGGCGCACAACCTCATCCATGTCAGGCCTTCTATCTGCATTGGCATCCCAACACCTGCGCATGATGCTAGCCATTGCGCTTGGACAACACCGAGGTACATTTGGTCGTAGGTTCTGCAATGCAATATTGAAGAATATCAAAGCATTTATTCAATAACTAAGTTTTCACTTCAGTTTCCGAAGTCTAAGTTTGATAAATATACTGATAAGAAATTAGAGATTTATGAACTCCTGAAATGTTGGATTTGCATACATGTCTAACAACAGCAGAGGAGACTTCAGCAAAGCTTAGATCAGGATATGGCATGTCACAACAGTAGATCTCCCATAAACAAATGCCAAAACTGTATACGTCACACTTATGGTTGTAAGGCTTACCGTTAAGAACCTGCATAAGTAAAATAGGGTTTAGTAAACTGATAAAATACCCAGGTTTCTTCCCGTAAGTGGAAACAAGTGGCTTTGTTCCCCTCTCCAAAATTTGACAATGGATCCCTTCTCCTTTAATTCTGGTCTTTTATTTTCATAAGTTCGAACTATTTTTTTCTTTTGCAGTTCTTCTATTTGATTCCTGATTATGATTGCATTTTCATAAAGTCACCTTCTTGAATTCAAATAAATAAATTGACTTCACTTTTTCAAGTTTATTCATTATTCACATAGAATAAGTTCAGAAATGGCCATTTATCAAATCCATAATATCTAATTTTCTAACTTCTTATCTTCCCAAGTAAATAGTGTTTCGATACTTTCTTCCCACAATTTGTATCTTTTCTCAATATCTATTTTTCCAAGTAAACAGAGTCCGAAAGTATTCAACTTTACTGTGTTGCAAAAAGGGAAAGAAAGAAACACACAGGACATATTACCTCTGGAGCCATATACCCAAGGGTACCCGTTTCGCCAGTCATATCTTTTGGATTCTGAGCCTCAACACGAGCAACCCCAAAGTCAGCAATTTTGAGATTCCTGTGGGCATCCAGCAGCATGTTCTCGGTTTTGACATCCCGATGCACAATTTTCTGCGAGTGTAAATAGCTTAATCTGCAAAAAAGATGTTATCTTCCTTAGCATGATGGTTAAACACAAATGGACAACTTCTATGGAAAAAAGATCAATTTTGACAATCATTCACCCTCTGGATAGATCTAATGCAAGCTGAACCACAATCTTGAAGGGGAGTTTTTTCCGCCTATTCTTGATTAAATATTGCTTTAGTGTTCCTCCTGGAAGATACTCAACAACAACACAACAGGCTCGTGCTGGATGTGAAAAATCACTGACACTTGTGGAATCCTTCGTAGGAATTTTAAGATCAGTTGTTCCCATTGATGCCCCAACAAACTGCAAGAAAGATCTTGCTCATAAACAAATTTTTTAAGCACGCAACAAGAACATTTCATTTAATACCAAAACATCATACACAAAGCATGTTTCCTTCAAGTTAACTTGGAACTTTGATAGTGCAGTGAAAAGAAACTAAAAATAAGCATGCAAAGGCTAGAGATATGACAGATATGAAAACTTGTACCTTTGTAACATTTGGATGGCAAAGTTTATGCCAAACTGTAACTTCCTGCTGAAATGATGCCCTAAGAGCAGCAGTTTCAGCTTCTGCAGCCATAGCATCTTCACCCCAGTCCAACACTTTCACTATGAATATGAAAATTATTGTTATGATTTTAGAAACCATTGTTATGGATAAAAGGAGTATATCCTTGGCAAGGGATATTAGGAATAAAACCAATTTGAGGTTGAAATGAAATAGCTTTCTTATGTCACATGAGCTTTGTGGTTGCTGCTGCTAATAATTGCACACGCTTTAGTTCCTAATAAGCTATAGCTTAATTTCTTTTTCCTAACAAAATATCCATACTGTTTGAATTAGAAAAGCAAGTTTACATAGGCAAACTACAATAGAAAGACAAAGGATCTTAAATGGTAGGTGATTCTAGTTATACAAAGCAGCCGATCAAGATCAAGAAGGAAGTAGCACTATCAAAATTGCCAGCATGCATAACAATGGGTTTACACTATTCAAACCAAGCAACAGAAGTTTAGACACCCAAATTTTTGTCAGCAAAGGACAAAGAACAATACCTGCAACGTCCTGGCCATCATAAGTTCCTCGATACACAGTTCCATATGTTCCTTGAGCGATAACATAGCGGATTTCCAGCTTCAACAGATCAATCTCCCATCCCTCCTTGGGCCTTTTGGAATCAGCTTTTCCTTTACTCCATGCCTTGTTGATTTGCTTCTCCAATTGGATATCCAAACTCTTCAAATCAATCTTGTCAGCTCTGAAGAACATATCATTGCTCCCAAAGCTGTCAAACCCCTTCAGTTTCGATTGATTTCCTGCATCATTCACTTCCAGGGAGCCCTCCTCTTTCTCTCCACTCCTGGAACTCATGCCCAACGTCGGCAAGGTTGAAACCGTTCGCTATATACGATCTGTTTTCTGTAATACCCTTTAAAGGCACGACATCAATAAGCAAACCGATGAGGAATCAAAGAATACACAACCCTAAAGAATCCCAACTTTATCAAAGAAAAAACCAAAGAAGACCCAAAAAAAAAAAAAAAATCGATCTTTACAATCCGATTACGGTGTGAAACCCTCAACAGGTCACGCGCACGATCGTGAGGAACAAGCAAAGGCCAGCCAATGAATCAAACGGCGGCAGGCAATCCAAACAGGCAATAAACGCTAAAAGAGGAAACGAGGAAGCAAAAAGGACTGGGGTAGGCGCCGCCGAATTCGTTGACCGATCCAGTCTCACCTCCTCGGACGCGTCCAATTGCGTTGCTTGCCTTCCTCCAACACCGACCCCAAATCCAAACGCATCCATTCCATTCAGGCCTGCTTACTTTACTTCAGAAGGAGGAGAGATTGGCATCACCAACGGCGTCACCAGCGGCGTCACCAGCAACGCGCGACAGCGAGCGATTGGAAATCGTAGAAGCTAGCGATCGTGCGACTCCTTCCACTCACAACAGAATACAGGCATCGACAGAGTAGATCGATCGCGCGCATGGCCGAATTACTAAATTAACCCTAATCTTTTCTCCCTGACAAAATTCTATTCTGCCCCCTCATTTATTTACATTTTCAAGTTGCTCCTGAAAAACAATTACATTTTATCCCATAGTTTATCAAATAAATACAAAACACACCTTAACTTTAGTATCATTTCTTCTCTAAGTGAGAATACATTGGAAATTTTAAGTGCAAATAGTCGAACTAATCAAAAGGTTTGCTCTATAGAAATCTCCCTATTGTTTTACTCGATCGCGATGTCTTTTTTCTATTCGAGGTTATTTGAAATGAAGGTTGAAGAACGATTTAACGCATAACTGTAGTGTCATCTCTAGAGCAATCTAATATGTGTTTGGTCGACCTTGTTGCGATCGAGAAGGCCTTTAGCATAGTTTATTCTTACTGAATTGTCGCTTTGTTTCATTGACACATCTTGTATCGGATAGATAACTCATCAGTCTGTTCTCAAGATCAGTGAAGGTTGCAAGATCAGATGCATTCAGATGAAAAGAGACCTCTCACCACACCTGATTGAATGCAAAATTGACATGAACAAATGGACACTACTACTACTACTACAGCAGGTCTGGCACGACTTGTTTGGGCCACATTTGGATTTTCAAACTTCAATAAAGTGGTGCGCTCTTCGCCCTGACTTCACACCAACTTTAGGGCTTATCATCAGCCATGCTCAGGTGGGATAGGTGATGACTAAGACATGACTAGTTTTTGCATGATTGAAGGTTTTTGAGAGTTTAGGTTCAACCCAAATGTGAAATATACAACGCTATTGTTGATAATTAATGATGAAAATCTACCCCCGTCAGTTTCTTGATGTTAACATGATCTTGCATTTTAGGTCATCTATCGTCTTTGAAACTTTCACAAGCACAAGACACATAGATTTGCAAAGTTCTTCACGTTGATAAATATATAAATTTATTTCTTTCATAATAGCGGTAGTTTTGGGGATAAATGATTCATCAATCATCATTTGCAATGGCTACCAAGGAAACAATCCTCCACCTCACTTGCCACATGATTGCTAACGAACCACATGTTCTAGCATGTAGGATTTCTACCCGAAATGTATGAATGGTGGAGCTCTAAATCCTAAACCCTAAAAGTTATTATTATTTTTTAATAATAATAGATTATCGTCTCACTTTGTATTTAAGTTATGTCGTGTCACTTTTAGATTTTTTTTTCTTAGTTAATCATATTTTGAACCAAGTTGAGTTATGTCACTGTGTTAGGTCTAAAATTACCACTTCTACTAATAGATGAAATTTCAACAATAATTTCATCTATGTGACAACACTGATCAAAAGCTTACATCAATAATTGATGCCGGAGGATATGGAAGAACAATATTGCAAACGAAAAGGTTAAACTTTAGGACATTTTGATCAAAGAACCCTTCTAAGTGTCGAAGAACCGAGAACATAAGACGATAAACACTTGGATTTCCTTCAAAATAATTTATTTTTCTTTTAATTTGCATTAGGAATTTGTGTGCGTGTGTCGGCTCTGAACAAAGTTTGAATAGAAGGACACCAAATCTTTTGAAGGTGTGGTCCGGTGTGGTCCCTTTCATTCTTAACTTTATTTAATTTGGTTTGTCATCTAATTGTTTATGTTATTGGATTAAATTGTTGGATTAAAATGAAAACCTAGAAAGAGCTCATTTATATTCCTTTAATAATAATAATAATAATATATAAAATAAATAAATTTGAGCATAATTTATACGTAAATTTATTTATTTATTTATTTATTTATTTACTTATATAAAATTTAATTATAAATTATTTTTTTCATTAACAATACATTAAATTATTCATAATAATATAAATTTCAGATATTATATCTCCGATAATACCGGTTTTTTTTTAAAAAATTTGACTAGAAAATTATTATATGAAATAAATTAAAGAATATTTTTTGATTTGTGCATTAAATATATAAAAAAAATTAATGAACTATAATACTAATGACATATTTGAAGCGGGACTATGGGAGCTTAATCTTTAAGTTGGCATTAATTAGATCATGCCGTTTGTCCTAATTAAGGTAAATAATAAATAAAAATAATAATAAATATTAAACATGAGTGCGGCCCAGCACTATGCAATTTGCATGAAGGGACGTGGCATATGCATGCCATTAATACATACCTAATCATTGACACTGATTGCTTTGATCGTTTAACCAACTACTGGATAGCACCACGGATGTACCGAAGTGGTACTCGAAGGATAACTGATTGATTCACGTAATTATTAAATCTCATGTAATTATTAATAATCTATTTTTCCTTTTATGTTTGGATTTATGATTGATTGCATCCATAATTTATCATTTATACAGAAGTATAGAACAATAAAAAAAAATATTTCAAAAAAAGTAAAGGGAAAAAAAATATTATCAAATAAAGAAAGAGAATGATGTTTTATGGGATAATCATCCATGAAGAAAAAAAAAAATAATTCAAAAAAGCTATTGAGAGAATGATTAACTAATTATAAAATGGGATGAAAAATAAAATAAAATTGGGTCTTGTAACTTTATATACGATTTTAAGATTAGAAAATATAATAATTATAATTAATATATAATTAAATGACCGTGAGAAATATTACTCGAAAATCGAAGCAAATTTTGAAATTTGAAAATCGAAGCGTCATGCGTCTTGTATGCGTGCATGGTTCTGTGGTACAGTTATGCAGGCTTCAATTTTATTGGAACTATGGCGGTAAATAAACCGAGCTGAGCCGAGCTTTGAGTGTTCTAGCTTGTTTGATAAGGTAATCGAGTCGAATCGAGCCGAACTTAAAATGAATTAAGCTTTCGAAATGATTGTTCAAGCTTGACTTGGTTTATTTTTTATGAGTTTGAGCTTGTTTGAAACTTGACTCGTTTAGATGTTATCAAACTCTCAATTCAAGCTTGACTTGAGCTTGGTTCGAGCTTGATATGAGATTGGTTCATTTAGATGTTATCGAGCTTTTAATTTAAGTTTGTTTGATTGTTTAAGACTTTTATTTGTTTGATTAATTATTAAGCTTTATAA
>JBBPFQ010000075.1:2593481-2604079 GCA_037974815.1 Kaempferia elegans
AATTTGGTAAAAATTTATATATGTTCATTCAATACACACAAGATTGATTAAATAAACAAACTTGAACAGCTAATTAAACTAAACAAACAACTTGAATATATATGTGTTCAGCTCGTTAAGGATCGTGAACAACGTTCATGAATCATATTTATTAATAAAATTCTAATTATCAATATACTAAATAAATATTTTTAAAAAATAAATTAAAAAAAGTGTAAATCTACCCGTTAAATAATTAATCAAACAAATAAAAATTTTAAATAATCAAATACATTTGAGTTCGATAATATTTAAATGAATCAAACGCAAGCCAAGCTTGAATTGAAAGTTCACTAACATCTAAAAATCTCAAGCTCAAGTCAAACTCAAACAAAGCTAAAACTTATCAAAAATAAATCAAACCAAACCAAATTTGAACAATTATTTAAAAAGTTTAGTTCATTTTAGGCACAACTTACCTTGACTTGATTACCTTATCAAACAAACTTGAACATCCCAAATCTTAACTCAGTTTAGCTTGTTTATAGCCCTACGTTTGACGATGCATGAGGATGAAGACACAGTATGTTCTAGTGGACCGCGTGTATACAAACCAGGAGGCCATTAATTTCATTCAAAAAACAATGCGATAGACAATCAATCGAATTCCATATTGTTCTATTGTTTATGAATGGTGAGCAGTGTCACATCCAGCATCATCAAATAAGATGAAGGTGGATCCTAAGTCCATGATTTTGGCAACAATTTTTATTAACACTTACCAACTAAACTAGTTGGAACCCTCAAACAAGAAGTATCGTCTGCATTACCAAAGCTGCTAAACATTTATATCTATTGTAGGTTTTAGGATTATGATATTTGCTAACAACAAAAACTAAACATGAGCATCCCCCAAAAAATATCACACCGAGTTAAAATGATCGCCCACAATACACCATTTCCATGGATAATGATAGCAAACCAGGTTTGTCAAACATGAATACCTTTATGGACACGAGAAATATCAACCAAACTTGACAAACTAAAAAGAAATACAACGGGAAGGGTTGTATGCTAAGATGGGAACCAGACCTATTTATTGGCCTTTGACAGGGATGAGATTGTCTCAATTTCCTCAATGATTAAACCTTTCTCCTCTTCAACTTGATCATCTTCTTCACCTACATTGACACAAGCACTGTGAGCGTAGTTTATTTTTGAGAAATAAGGAGTAACTAGCTTTTTTTTTCCTTTCTTAAAAAGAAACGACGACTATTCCCTATTCATTTCTTTTTCTTTTCCCACTAAATTCCAAGAATATTAGTCAATGATCCATTTCTTTGTAGTTCGTTACTAGGATGACTATGAGGCAAGTGGTCAGAGATGTAGTTCAATTTCAATTTTTTGTGCTTGAACAAGTAGTCGTTGGTAACTTGTCAAAAAAAAAAATGATCTACCTTTGCTCGCAGGAAGTTTTTGCAGTGCTATCAACAGCTCTTCACGATTTTCTACCAAGAAATCAATAATCGGTCGTGGCTTATTAGGATTAGCAACGAATACCTAATTTTAAGCCAAAGAAAAAGAACAATCATCAGTAGGAAACCTAGCTCAGTGACAAATGATGTTAGAAAAAGAACAGATCATATTATTAAAGCAGATTGTATCTTTTGGGCAGGTAAGTAATGCTCATGAAAGGATAGAAAACTGTTCTGAAAGTAAGCCTTCAATCTGTACTTTTAACAAGAAGTTGAGGACCATATGAAGCCTAAAGGGACAGAAATGTTCAAACCAACAAGAAAAGTGACAGGTCCTCAAAATGGTTAGAGAACATATTAAGTACTGAGCAACAATCTACCTTGAATATGTGAAAGGCAGATATCTGGATATTTTTGCTTGAGTCCTGAATATGGAATGTGCAAACAAACAGAAAATATAGACACACGTCAGTTATGGACATATTTCATCCTCAGAAATCTGTTTCAAAAAAGTACATTGTGTATATATATATATATATATATTAAATGGCACGAATAGTCTCTTCAACGAGGTCTGATTTACTTAGAGAGATAAGTGGAAAGAAAAACTAATGCTTACTTGGAAAGAAAGTTGAGAGGATAAAAAAAATGGCAAGACCCAATGAGTTACGTTTCTTATAATTTCCTTTTTCCAAAAGAGGGAAGAAAGATTTTTAAAAAAAAATCAAGCATTTCAAACTTCTACATTTTACCCCTGCAGCTGTCTTCTTTCACATCCCATCCTCCTCTGTTTTCTTCTCCCACATCCTCTTCCTTTTCTTTTCTTCCCCACTCCTTCCTCTTCATTGTTATTGTTGGGATGATGATAATGATAAAAGGAAATTAGTAAACCAAAAGAAGAGTAATGAAGAAAAGATGAACGAAAGAAAATTTCTTTTTCTTTGGTGCCAGAGAACCCGTCACTCAATGGATAATTCTCAAATCAACCAATCTAGATCAGATCGTGCACATTCTCAGGTACACAGGCCAAATCATAAACCACGTGAACTTTGATTTGTAGCATATTCTCATTCTTTCAATAACAGTAGAAAAAAATTGGCAAATTATTATGGGCAGGATGGAACTCACAGAAAATAGATACATACATTAAAACTATCCCAAAAAATACTAGATGACCAATCAGCAAAATGGCTAGAAATCATGCAGAGAACTAAGGTTCTTGGTCCAAGCGGAGAGGCAACAAATTGAATTTACTAGGATGTACATGAATCCATTTGATGACAGATGTATAACCTGATTTTGCTACTCGCAAGGCTATTTTTACAGGACTCAGGTAGACATTATTTCTCTGTTCCTGATAGTTTTTGGCCATCTGTTTGTGCAAGTATAAAATTAAAAAGGATTCTCAATGCACAGAATCACAGGAGATATACTTGGAAAGCCGATCCCTCAAACTAATAACATTTACCAAAACTCAAGATTTAAGTGCTGAATTTGGAAGAATTGATTTTCGCCTGATCCAAGGAGTACTGATTTGATGGTAAAGAAATTTATTGAACACCAAAAAGGTTATTTAAGGATACGTTTAATGGATGGAAGAGCTGAGAAGAAAGCAGATGGGGAGCCTCCAGTATTTCCTCCAAAATTTGACCATAAATAGTAGAAGATGAGAGAGAAGGTGACTTGACAAAGAAAAACATCACAAGTCAGAAGTTTTTCTTCCTATTTTCACATTATTTCCACATATTCAAGTAACAAAACAAGGGATCATCTCTATCTCTTTCTCTCTCTCTCCCCTCCCCACTTTCCTTAGCCGGCCTTCCTTTGTAAAGGGCCTCGTTGTGACCTCACTATGCAAAGGGTCATTGTGCTAGGACAAATACCCTATGTGATTTACCCCCATCTAGAATGTGTGGGCCCGCCCTGGGGGGGCACTAAGGTAATAGCTTCACCTTAGCAGACCTTCCTTTGTATCCCCTCTTCATCCTCTCAAATAAATTTAAATTCTGCTGATTGCTCTTGCAGTTGTTTAGTTAATATATACACATCAACTTCTGCAAAGGAAAGTTACTATAGGTTGTGTTGGTTCTCAAGTCAACCACCCAGAGTATCTGGGGAACGGATCCAGCTGCCTCGTGAAGCCAGTTTATTTTTGAACTGATTGAACCAAACATTTTCTCTATTTTTCAGGAGACAAGTCATTTCCAAATAACATCAAGCTACAACCTGAAAAGAGTTCCTCTGGCGGTCTCTCTATTTCTTAACTAAACTCAAACATGATGACCAGCTTTGTCTGATCGTGTTCGGAAGTTTGAATGGAATTACGGTTGGGATGTTTGGGCTGGGAACATCATTTTAAAAAAAAAAAAAAAAAAATCTATAAGACTATAGAATCATGCAGAGTAAGACTACTGGAAATACAAGAACAAATTCTTCTAAATTACAAGCTGAAAATTATACATCTATTCCATCCAGTTAAATATTAAAAATCATTCATGATAAACATGGATACCAATAAATATGAAGGTTCAAACAAAATGACTAAATATCAAGCTAAAAACAAACATTTACCTTCAACAGTGCCATCATGCTCTTCAAGTATCGTACTTCTTGAATGTAGCGCTTCATTGTTTGTGAATTTTGGACTTCCAAAAGGAAATCCGAGAGAATCTAAAAATAAATAAATGCAGCATATTAAAGACTAAAGATTCAATCTAGGCAAAGGTAATAAAAATAACAAACCTTCAAGGATTGCCTTCTGGTAACATAATTGGGGGATGTCAATAGCTTCTCATAAAGCTCAAAGAACTGTAATAACACAATTTGATGAAATGATATCATTCGCACCAGAGGCATGTTATCTAACAAGCAGATCAGTCTTCCAAGAAAACTATCATAATATGCTGAATTTACAGGAACTATCATTGACAGGAGTAGCACATGGAGAACTCTAACCTGATCGTAATGGGAAATCAGAAACTGTGAGACTGTTGTTTCGTTTTTGGTAAGCAAGTCCTGCCACAAATTCATCCAGAGGTAAGTGCTAGGCAATTCATGAAGAAGTTGTGGAATATAAACATAATGGCATATATATAATAAAGCATGAAATTTTTAAAACTAACCTTGAAAGTAGCAAGAGCATCAGAAGCAATATCAAAGGTAGGCAGTTCCACATATTTGAAAAATAACTCAAAGCTATTTGATTCCAGAATGCATCTGAAAGATCACTACAAAATCACAATGTATTCAAAATCAAAAAATGATGTTCATAATAAAAAAACTTCATGGTAAAGCATTCTTCTTTTTTGTTTTTTTATCCAGTGCTCCTCAAACATGAAGTTGATTTCTATATTAATAATGGCTACATGGTTAGTGAAGAAGTTAACGAACAGGATTAGTCAGGATTGTTTTAAGGAATAGGAGCTAAAACAGCCAGGCAATGAATTGTTAAATTGGTAATAGGAAATAAAATTGAATTAATGGAAGACTTCTTATCATGGTAGACTTGTATAAGCTAATAGACCCTACACAAAAGCAACAATAAGATTAGTGCCTGAACAGAATTATTAGATGGGGCAAATTTAAGCATTAGATGCTTTATAGAAAACAGGGGCAAGCATAATAAGAATAGTGATAGGATAAGCAGACTCAAACAATGTCATTAATTTTGATTATTCCAAAAAGCTTAAACAATAGAAAAGCTGCAATCTTAAGTCCTGAACAGCTCTTAGCAGGTACACTTACCTGTGGATTAGCAAAGTCAATTGACAAAATAAAACTGAAAAGGTGACCAAATTAACCTAATTCTAGATTTGCTTGCTTAAATTATGAACCTCAAGAATTTGATCAAAATTATTTCTCTTATAATATGTCAAAGGTTATACAAATGGCACAATGCATTTTTTAATATTCTTAGGAAATACACTACTGCCTTATGAACAAACGATTCAGCAGAAAAATTTACATGCATATAATAAAGATCCATAACAAACACTTCTAACTTAGTAGAGTTTATCTTATTAGATTTATATAATAGGATGAGATTCAAACTATTATTCTGTATGATCGACAATCAGATTACAACCAGTGTATAGATAATCTCCAATTCTAATAATTTATTAGTAAACAGCATATGTGGACTAATTCTGTTATTCTAACCATCTCCTTCAAGCTGGGCATACATACATATATCACACTAGTTGGTCGCACAAGACCATAAACTGACTTCCATTAAATGGCTAGGTAAAATTAAGATTTTTTACATTCAAAGAAAAGTATAGCAAATCTTATTGAACATAATGGAATCTTGGTTGGCATGGCAGTTAACTTCAATGGGCTTAGTGCATTCATGAAACACTAGATTGCTTGTCACTGCCACAATACAAGCCATTGGTATTAGTAATTTGAGATCATCCAGGAAAACTCTGGCCCATATTATATCATATGTTACATGTGTATATTTTACTGGTTATAACACTTTTTTTCTTGCTCTTCCATCTTACTAGGTTGCTTCCAACAAAAGTGTAGAATCTTGAAGTGGGTTATCAATAGACTCAACACAATTAGTATAAGAGAATATTGGAATACTTAAATGTTCATAATTTTTATACAATTTCTCTGAAAACCTTTGAACCACAATCATCATCCAGTGGCATTTGTGTCAACTTTTTGGATCGACTACATGATGTTATCCATTGAACTCTTTGCAAGATTAATTTTGAATCTTCCATTCGTTACACCTTTGACTTTAATTGGTTTAACTTATTTTAATATAATCATCATTCCAACATGCTTCTATTATTTTACCGCATATTAACATTTTTTTTTTTATTTCATCTCTTTAGCCTTATACATCTAATATATTCTGGATTGTATTGCAATCTTATAATACTTATTCTTAGTTTAATTGGTACACAATCAGGAAAAAAAACTAACGCTACTCTATTTATTCCTCTTACTCTTTATCATATTTATAATATCTACATCAATATATCAAGGATTGACAGAGTAAGAATAAAAAAAATGACTTATTTTTGAATAATTAGCTAAGTGTAATAATTGCATAATCGTGACCAATAATATGTAACTAGAAATATGAGACCTAAATATGAATCTTTAATACTTAATATGGAATCATTAACAATATTTATTATTATCCCGTATTGTATAAGAATAACAAGTATCAGATATTATATTATTATTAATATCGAGCTATTAATGAGCAGTATGTATGTACCAAGTCCTCAATAGTCAATACTTATGCTGGATATTATACTTTATCTGAATATTATCAAGAATTATTAGTTAATGGTACTAACTTAAATATCCAATACTAATAACACTAGATTAATTGCTTAAACAGTTGAATGCTTTCAGTATTTTAACATTCAGTATACTCATCATCATCTATGTATATTATAAATTAATTATACGATTCATATACAGTCATATTCTTGTAACAGTATATATAGAAATAATTCTAGCTCCTTTCTCTGATAACCTTGGTTACTAAATTGAGGTAAAACTGTGTTAAGTTGTTGCCATGCTTTACAGCAGCCCTCCTTTATAACTTTATCCTAGAGATGTGCCCTAACATATCTGAAGCAGAAACCAAGACAAGTGGGCTTTAGTTTCGATCAAAACAACTATAATCGAACAATTATTCTAAAAATTAGACGACTATTCAAAGATATGTTTGAATTAGGATCGTTCCAAGATTTTCTTGATATATTCTTACCACATTCTACTTGATGCCTGATTCCTAGGAAAATACTGTATCGAAATTTGTCATTACTGGTCCAAATCGAAATTGGTCAAACTATAAAAGTACATATAAACTATTGCTTTAATAGCTTCTAAACATTTTCTCCACAATTCAAACTTTGACTTTAATCTATGTAAACTCATCAAATTAGTGCGTACAAACATAATACACAAAGGAGGTTTATTGTAATATATCAAAATACATATATTAAAATGACTAAAAATTTAAAATAATTTAATTTATTGAGGAAAATAATAACAAAATTATAGATAATTTATAAGGAAATATGTTTATATGAATTTATAGGATTTTCTGAATTTTTTTTTCCGGATTTTAAATGAGTCATTTTAGATTTTTTTTTTTTTTTTTTTTTTTTTGGATAAACAGGATAGAAGGGAAGCCCGTTTTAAACAAGGAAATGTTGAATTTCTGAAAATCATTTTAAAATATTTAAATTAAAAGCTAGTTTAGAATTGATTAAAGCCTAAGTTTGAAACGAAAGATGAGCTTCGTCTCCTTCTCCCCGACGTGCTCACATCACCGCCGCCACATGCTCGTGTCACTACAGCCACACATAGTTTATAGAATTGCGATCCTACGCAGGATCAATTTGGAGTCAGGATCGAATCGATCAAGATCGGATCGTAGAATCATACGATCCTACCAAAAACCCTTAAAATGTCATATACATTATTAATGATTAGAAAAATATCTAAAAAAACTTATTTACATATAAATATATTACTAATTTTGCATATATATTTAATCATTTACCATCAACACCTCAAATTAAATTATTATATGTACAAATTTAAATTAACCAGTCATTTAACTATCATTCTTACATAATAATACTCACTACTCAATAATAGTTATATGAAAAAAAAATATCAAATTTCTATTAACACAATAATAATAATCACATTTAATCTAAAAAATGTCCCTTTGGTTTATAAGATGATCCAATTTAAAGGCCAACAAAATACCTAACCTATGTAGCCTAAACTATTGAATCCTTTGATTCGAATATGAACGTCTGAAATAATATTCTAAACACTTGTTGACTCCGCAGTACACTAGACAATAGATATCCAAAAATTCATCATTTTAAGGAAAATAAATGACAGAATATTTTTTATTAAAACCTAATTCAAAAATAATAAAATATATCTTTAAATAATCTCAAAATACTACTCTAATTCTGCAAAAGATAAAATCTTCTGGTCACTAAAAAGACTTTAATTAGATTTTTTATATTTAAAACTAGGTGATTAAGGGTAATCTTAAAATTAATTATAAATCTCTGAAATAAATTTCGATTTGATATATTATATGTTCTGTGGTTTAATTCGAGTAAAAAATTTGATATATTATATGTTCCGATCCTACCGATAGTGTTCCGACACTACCGATCTTACTACGATCCTACTGTAAAAAATGATTCTATACGATTCTGAATCGATTTGTAAAGTAGGATCATAAGATCCTATGATGTAGGATTGCGATTTTACCCACTATGATATTAAGATTTGCCATTTTAGTAATTTGACAGTTACTATGGGTGGTCTTAATTTAACACCAGAGCAGTCAATTGAGAATCCATCTTGATAATGTATATATTGCGTAGTTCTTTTGTTCTTTGTCCCCAATATCGATGAACTTAAGAAGATTGATGAAAAGTTTAAAAGTCTGTCCCATATTTTCAAATTTGTTTCCCAAGTATTTGAACGAGAATGCAACAGTAGTGACGTTTGCTACATATAAGTGATTTAATTATATCCGATTAAATAACTCTGTTATCATTGTAAAAAAAAATTCAAAATCATCTATTTTTTTCCCCTTGAAAAATAAAGATATAATTAATCGATAACATGTGACCATTCTTTAATTCAATGGTCGATGACCAACTCGAATACATATTGAAGATTTATAGATAACTAACGTACAACACATTTCATCCGCCAACCGAAATAATAAGAGTTGAATTCACTTGCCTCACGGGTTGATTGGTGTCTATATATGTAGTTGCTCTAATAGGTCTAAAAGATTAATTTTTGGTGAGTGTACAATACTTCATTGCATATTTAACTTTTCTATGTAAATAGTCATTATACTAGGGTAAAATGTCCTCTATGATTTACTTGCTTATATGATTATATTTTATCGTAAGGCCGATGAAACTGAACCGTTTGAGATGAATAACATGTTATTCAAAGAATTGAATTGACTTACCCCTATATATATATAGAGTTGTTATGCTAAAGTAAAATATTCTATATAATTTATTTATTTATATTTTACTATAAAACTGATGATAATGATATTAAACTGCTGATGATATTAAACCATCAGATGAATAATAACCCATTATTATTCTAACAAAAATTGAATTGTAATTTATTTTTCAGAATTCACAGCTGAAAATGACATCCGAATCCAATGAATTGTAATTTAAAATTTATGGACGTTTTTATATTTTTTTAGTTATATAAATTATTCACTTAATTAGAAGCTAACATAAGGATTCCTTTTCATTTTTAATTAAAATTAGTCATCGCAGGTATAATATAATACATGAATATCATAAATTAGATTTAGTAAGTATGTCAAAAGTCCATATAGTAGTATAACGCAAGAGGGACATTCAAAAACCCCAAAATAAACTACTGAAACATACTTATAATCTGGGCCAAAAGGCCGAGAAATGATTATTTTCTAATGTCACCGACAGGTATTTATAGAAATTTATTTACTTGCGGTGTTGTTAATTCTAAAATATGGGACCAAAGAGATCATAGTAGTGCAATACCTATTAATGAGAAAAAATTATAATAATACACCACACCTGAGTCTCGAATTTTAGATCTGGATTGTAATAAGAAAATTTTCCAATAATACGCTATAGATGAGTATTGAACTCTAGATCAATAATTGATTAATGAGAAAAATTTTCAATAATACACACAGCTAAGTAATATTAATGTAATTTCATCGTAGGTGATCATGTCTAGAAGGCTGTCGGTCGGACACCGGGAGCACTCGGCGCAGGTCGGACGAAGAGGTGCTGATGACGTGGAACTCGGCGGCACTTGGCGAAGAAACTGCGATGACCTCCTCTGCTCGGCAACACTCGGGGACGAGAAACGTAGACGGATTCTCCCGCTCGGCGACTCTACGAGAGGAGAAGCTAGGGCGGTCGGACAATCAGCGTCAGGATCCTGAGCATACACAGCTGATCAGACAAGCGTTAGCCGACCAAACAGGGATCGCCGCCCCATGTCTGGTTCTCTATAACGCTCAAGTTAGTCCGAGTGTTTTGTGGAGAGAGAAGCAGAGCTTCCGCGTAGTAGACGACTTCGAAAAGCGTACCTTTGGCTGTC
>JBBPFQ010000075.1:2610911-2622017 GCA_037974815.1 Kaempferia elegans
CACAAATGTGATTTATTTTGGTTTGTGCACGTGGGCACACTAATGTAAAGACTGGACATTTAGGATCTCATACAGGACAATTGTCAACGCACAACTTGACTGATTCCCAACACTTGCTTGAGAGTTCGCAGCAATAACAAGTAGAACCGGAGCATGTCGACTTGACACAGGGAACTTGTACCTTCGCGTCCATTTCCTTAGGTTCCATAGTTGTGATATCGCGAGCTATATGTGTAATAAGTAATAAAATATAAGATCATTGCCGATAAAGATATGCACTTGTAAATTATCTAACAATACATCAAATATATACTTACATTGATTTAAAGCGAAAAGACTCGTAAGAACCAAAAGCATCATCACCCAGCATTTAGCAGCCATCTCTTGCTTTGCTTGCTTGCTTGCTTACTTTTTCTTTTTCCAAAGCTAGTGGAATTACAAGGTTATTTATAGCTTTTTTTTTTTTAAATTCTAAATAACGAAATGCGTACAAATATTAAAGTATCTAAATAAGGAAATAAAAGTATTAAAGAATTTCTAATAAAAAATATTAAAGCTACCGGTCCAACTGTGTATAAGCTGTCAATTGTATATTTAATTATATTATTAATTTTAAAAATAATTTTTTATAAGGAAGTGAATTTATTCCTTTTATATATATATATATATAGAATATTTGATCATCAGAAAATACCTAAGGACCTTATGCTGTATATCCGAAAAACACATTAGGTTTTAAACAAAAACTAAAAAAATAAATAAATAAATAAATATATGAAAAACACATTAGGTGGGGACTCGTCACAGCTTAATTTTTTCTCTCTCTTTGTGTGTGTATATATATATATATATATAGTTTTCATATACACTCTTTTTAAAATATTTTGTGTGTGCTTAATTTTATAATTTAATTTCTAAATCCTAAAGATAACATCTGATTGATATAATGGAGAGCTTAAAAAAAAGTTAAAGTGCTCACATGGTGTGCAGCATAAGGGATGGACATATCAAAACTATATATTTATACACACACTACCCACCTTACGCCACATACATATATAATGCATAATTATCATTAAGAATATTATTAAAAGTAATACTTAATTGCTTTACAATATATATCTAAATTGTGTTTCCTATTTTCACTACATATAAGTAATTGCTGTAGTATTATTTGACAAATCATTAATATAAAATAATATTTTATGTAATTCAATTCATAGTTAGATTTAAAAGCATTCTAGATTTTTTTTTTAAGAAATCAAATAATTACTTATATTTTTATGACCTATAAATAAAGGATTTCAAATTAATGTCATATGAAAACTGCTAATTGGCAAATAATGATGACAATGATTTGGTCCTAATGTGAGCATCGCCCAAGTGTCAGGCTCAAATACTCTACTTGTCAAACTTTTACTCAAATAATAAAATATATACATTATTTTTTAAAATTTTTAAATAAAAAGTAAAATATATAATTTTAATTTATAATAATATTTAAAAATTAATATAATCTTATTATTTATTGAAAAAAAATCAAATAGACAATTAAGTATAGCTCTCTCCATAATACAATTGGCATGCATAGGTATGTGCTGTCCATGGGCTACAATGCAACCGTGAGGTGTTTAAGCAGTTTCTCAAGTGTTAACGGTTTGAATGTTAGGTACAATGCATTACTATAATGGGTACGTACAATCCATGGGCTATAAGATTAGATGTATTTGAATTATTAATAATATTAATATTTATCAATCCCTCATAATCCTCAGTATAATCTGGTCACTGTGTATTACTGTAATATATGACATAATATAGCTGTAAAATAACATTAAAACATATACACATGTCAAATAATAATCAAATCAAAATAATAATTAATGTCTTATATGGTAAAACTAGTGAGAGTTAGATGTAAAACACAAGCATATCCTAAAATTTAATAATCATTACAATCTGAATCATTTACATTAATAGTTTGTACGTCTTCATTACTAGACTCTATTAGTACATCAAACTCTTCACTGTTAGATATCTCTCCATCATCGATTTTCTTATATGTCAACTCAATGTATATCTACTTCCTCATTTTGAAATGCATTATGGTTTTGGGTCATGATAGAGTTCAAAATTTCTATGGTTGAACGAGACTTCATTCAACAAACTATTAACAATTTCACTGTATCTTCTTCTCTTTGTCGGGCATTTAAGATTTTTAACTTGATAAGCTTGTACCGCGAAAAAATGAATGATTCAAACTTATTGAATCTTTTATTTGCATACACCTCAACTAAATTATAGTTTGAATGCATTCTGGTACGTATTTTTGGAGTCGGATCATACCATGAATATTTGAATAACACACACATTTTATGGGTAAAGCATGATATTCATCTTCAATGATTTTGTCAAGTCTTTCATAGTAATCAAATTCAGTATTAGTCATGTTGATAGATCCTTTCACGTAAACACAAATTATTTGTCAATGTGTGTGAATCGAGTTGTGCCGTGTGAAATTTGAAGTCGTTAATATAGTAACTAGAGTAGATTCATATGCTATGGAGAGGTCCTGAGGCAAGATCCATTATCCTTTCATCTTACACATTTGATAATATATAGTCCTTCTCCTAAAAAAGTAGTTATGATATAAATTATCGGTCGCTAATAATACACATGAATAAAATAATTCAGGCTCTAACTTACATATATATTTCAAACCAAAATGCAAATTCAGTCTCTAATTTTTTCTCAACCTCACTTCTACTTATTAATGGATTTAGTAGTTGTAGTTGTTATTCGTACAAACTATCAAAGAATTAAGGTAATTTTAAAACATATGGTTTAACAAACAAACAAAAAGGGAATAAATGTTTGAATATATAAGTTAACTCACTTTATGTAGGGTTTAACCTCATCACTGTTCAAGAGTATGTATATTCTTGTTGCATAGTATTCTTTGAGATTTTACCACTACAAATAGATACACCCATTGACTTACTAGGAAACTTGAAAATAAAAATCATCTCTAGGTCTCGGTTGAGTATCATTAGAATTTTAAGGACACTTGCGATATTTAGTTTTACATTATCAGTAAAATAATATGAGCAGAAATAAGATGCTTCTTCAACCAGATGAGCATTACATATTAACCCTCAACTATTATTTTGTTAGGAATATTATTCTTTAATATCCTCAAAAAATCATTTCAAATTATTACAACTGGTACTATCATGGAGAACCTTATTTGTTTGAGTCAATTGAACCTTTGCTTCATCATCTAATCCTATTACTCGAGAGGAATCATCATATAATAGTAATGCAATGTAATTAATGGTTTACAATGCGATGAATGTGATTGATCATTCGAATATAAATGAAATACCAACACCTAAAGTTTAGGAACTATATAACATGTTAAATGATAGTGAAAAAGAAGTGTGGGAAGACATTCTTTTTGGTTATTCTAACTATCAACTAATGCAAGACTATTGAACATCAAGGTAGAATATCATTTCTCAGAATGATGTTACGATGACATTTGTCAATTGATGTTAGAATTACTCTCTACTGATAACGCCCTATGCTTGCAAGGCCGACCATGCCTTGTGCTCACGAGGTCGGCCATGCCCTATGCTTGCGAGGCCGACCACGCCATGCGCTTATGGCATCAGTTGTATGCTTGACCCTGACATCTCAACCTTGGTCTGTTACAAGCTCAACTTCGACCTCGCATCGAGGTTGCGAGTCCGATCATGACCATAGGCGTGGACGTGCAACCATGGTCTAACTAGCGATGCAACAGTGAGTGGCAGACAATGCAACTTGGGCCTGGCGACCTGTCATGCAACCCGGGATGAATGCACGGGCACTCGTGCAACCCTAACAGGGCAGTCGTGCAACCTTGGCAGGTCAACCTTCCAACCCTAGCAGGGAGGCCTTATAACGCTTGCCTAGCAATCTCACGCATGTAGCCATGTCCGTGTCGCCATGCAGCCTTGGGTAGGAAGCTTGGTGGCTAGACCTGAGTGCGGTTTAGACAAACTAGTGGTTATTCGTGCATGCATAACTCTAGTTTTTAAGTAAAAATTATCAAAAATATTGTTGTTGTTTGTGCACCCTTCTATTTGATTGTTGTCTTAATAATCTTTCATGTGCAGGTTTCTCTATTTGGTGTGTTCTTACACTTTTTGAAACATTCTTCTTTGTGCACTGGCTTTAGGTATGTCTTGAAATGGCTATTTATTGATAGTATTTGGTTATTTAATAATTTAATTAAGCTTAAGTTTAAACTATATGCATGCTTATTTGTTTAGTTTTACACTTTTAATAATGTTGCAAACATATTTTTGATTAGGTTATAATTTATATAAATAAATCTTAGATGCACAATAGGTTAGAAAATGGATTTAACACTGAAGAATAATTTAATTGAGTTGAAGAGTTTATGGAATTTGCAAAGCATCATCCAAACGGTATGAATGATCATTGGTTATGATGCTCGTCTAATCATTGTAAATGTAGAAATACAACTTTCCATAATAAGGATACCATGAAAGTACAACGAGGAAGAAATAGTTTTGTTAAAATTACTAGAACTAGTATTGTCATGAAGAACCTTATTTATTTGAGTCAATTGGACTTTCTATTGCTTCAGCATCTGGTCATATTTCTCAAAAGGAATCATCATCAAATAGTAATTCAATGCTATCAACGGTTTACAACGCGATGAATGTGATTGATCATTCGAATATAAATGAAATTCCTGCAGGAAGTTCATTTGGATCATACTTTCTTATTTGGATTAACATGTTTAATATTTGGATCATCTCTATTGCTTGATTGATTTGGCATTAACCTGGAATGCAATATGCCTCTTTGCTGCAGGAAGTTTAGATGTCTGACTTAATTCTATCCTTGCCTTCTTGAATATTCATTGTAAATTTTCATATAACGCTGATACAATGCTCCATGATTCTATCCTTACTCCCTTCCTTTATTTGAATGTTGTAAATTTTAATCTATGAATGTTGTAAAAAAAAATATTTTAATCTAAGCAATGAAAATTTGATTATTAAGTTGGTATTTCATGACATCATCAAGTTATAGCAGCATCGACAATACGAGATTTCAACCTGTAACATGTAGGGACTGCGGACAAAGAACATTGGTGTGTGTTTCTAGATCAACCAAGAATCCTGGAAGACGGTATTACAAATGTGAGTAACATGGATGACAAAAGTGGGTGATGACCGATATTAGTTCATCTGACAATATTGAAAGTGAATACAATAATTCTCATGGACATAATCCAGGAATAATCCATGCACCAAAAATTATTTAGATATCAGTGATGGTGAACTTGATTCTCTTAGCTGTAATCCTAATTGTGTTGTTAGTTCATCTTGTTAGTTAGTATTAAGTAATGTTGATGTTGTAATGTAACCGGCTAAATGTGTATAATTTTGGACGTAAACTTCGTTTGTTAGTTGGTGCTGGCGATGTTAAACACTGTTGAATAGTGTTGAGTTGTAATTGTGGTATGATAATGGTGTTGAATAGTGTTGGTGTTGTCTGTGTTGTAATTTTGCACTTAGTTTCATTTGCCACTTTCTGAATGCCAGATATTCTTCAAAGCTTAAACATGTTGATGATCAAATTTTCTGTGACCATTCTTTATTCAATACGACTGAAATTTGTATTATTTGATCAATGAAATTTCAGTCCATTTCCTACCCACTAGAACTAGTGGGTAGTATTATTATCTTTGGGTTTTGAATCTTAATTATATATTTGTTATAGAAATTCAATATAAGCATGAATGTCAAAGTGTGTTGTCTGGTACTTCAAACATTGGTCAAAATCAATCTTTTAGTTACAACCAACCAAACACTCCAAATTCCTTTGCTACGGTGGGAAGCAATCCATTTGGATGAACATGAATTTTGGAACACTATTTTTTCCTTTTTTTTCACAATGTACTGTGTAATTCATGGTTTGAGATTTTTTTTCATCACCAATACAAAGTTGACAAGCAAGTTTTTCTACAATTCAGCCAAATATAATTTTGTTAGAGATGTAGATGAAATACAACGTTGGAAAATAAATTTTTCTATAATTCAACTAAATATATATTTTCAACAAAACACAAGCATTCAAAATAGAGAATATTATGAGTGCAGTGGTAACAAGTACTAGTAATAGAAGTTTCACCATCATCACAGTTGACTTGAGCAAATAAAACATATAGCTAGCAAATATATTCATTTGGTCCACCATCATCACAAGTTTTAGTTTAGCCACTATCTTCCATCTCAAGCTAGAAAGGAAAAAAAATCAATTACAAGGATGGATCAACCATATATAGGAGCTAGTACTGGATTTGTATGCCTTCATCATATGATTTTACCTCTGATCGTGTTTATGTCTTCTTCTGTTCTTCAGACCAAAGGTGAGAAGATTGACATGAGCTGGGAAAAAAAAACTTGAATGTATTGTGTATGTAATTCTACCAAACTAAAATGCATTGATTACGAAAACAGATAGATTCATGTTTTGCCAACATACAATATGAGCCAATCAAAATAAGCAGGTTCTATGAAATCAACCCAACAATTTTTTTTAATAGAAAATGAATTTGCTAACCATCTATCTGTTAAGAGAATTATTAGTGCTTTTTCATCGACTCATGTGGAAAATGTTTCAGATGAATCTAAGCATAGTGCCATCTCTAGATAGTAGCTAGTCATGGATGGAGGTTTCATGACACAGATGAGAAAATTAGACTAACTGAGAAAACTATGAAGAAATTGTTCAGTCAATTACTTAAGAGATGTGTTGTAGCAGAACAGTTCGTTAACATGGTAATTTATTCAAAACTAAGCTGTTATTCATTTTTATTTGTTATAGGTCTTGATGTGCTCCGGACTGAGGCCTAGTGTTTTATGAGAAGAAAGAAAATCTTTCGAAGCTTTGGGATATTCTAGCTGTCTATGCTTGTATCAACAAAGATGTTGGCTACTGTCAAGGTGGGAACAAACCTTATTCAACAGCAAACTCTAATTTGGTGTTTTATGTAATCTCCCATACCATTTTACATGTTTTAGATGGAGACTGAAATCCTTGGTTATTATGTCATTCTAAAGCAGCTGTTCTCTTCCTTTTAATTGCTTCTCTTGTTTTCGTACTCACGAAGCATAATCATCACCCAGCATGAAGGGGTGGTCAAATCAGGAAAATTCACATTGGCATGTTTTTTTTTTCCCATTGTATGTTACATCAAAATTTAAATAACTTGAATTGTCAGGTATGAGTGATCTTTGCTCTCCACTGATAATTCTTCTCGAAGACGAAGCAGATGCATTTTGGTGCTTTGAGAGGTTGATGCGCAAACTGGTATATATTTCATTGTCTTCTCACTTTGTATTTGTTTATTCTTTGAGATATCCTGCAGTTTCAAGCATTACATATGAGAACATTTAGCTCCTATTGTCTATTTAAGTGTTACTTATACCACTGTCTCATGCTCAAATTATAGCTATGAATGTTTTATAAGAATATCCAAACCAAATTCGCTTGTGAAAGACTTTGGCTTTTCTTCACATGTTAGGAACAGCTAAAGTTATCAACTATAATTACAGTGCCTTACTTGTTCTATCATTTTCATCCAAGCAATATACATTTCAGTTTTCATCTAAGCAACAGATATATGAATGTCGCAATAGCAACTTTTTACCAATTGCAACACCCAATAGTATTGTCTGCTCCATAGTAGATTAAACTGGCTAAAAGTTAAATACTTTCCACTAGTTAAAGTTCCTCCTTGATAGGAGTTTATCTGTTACTTCTATCTGATGTCTTTTAAACACCTCGTTGTTTTCACTTCTTAAAGCGAGGAAATTTCAGATGCACAGCAAGCTCTGTAGGGGTGGAGAGCCAACTCCAAAGTTTAGCATCCATAACACAAATTTTGGACCCAAAACTTCACCAACACATAGGTATGTGACAGGAGAAACTATGGTATGCTTGCATTCATAATGTTTTTTTTTTTTTGCGCATTAACATGCCTAGATACAGACGATATGTCTGTTGAACATCTCAATTCTCACATTTCAGATATGGATTTGGGTGAGACAGTGTTAAGATGATATACTATGTAAAATTGTTATTTCATAGAGGGTACATTAGATACATCGACATTAAAATAACAGTGTTCATGTTTTGTTATTTTTTTCCGAACATCAGAGGATGGCTTCATCATTGGGCTATCTCACTGACCTAACTCTTCACTTACGTGGGTGCTAATTTGGTTTACCTTTATTGTTGAACAGAAGCACTGGGTGGTGGTGATTACCTTTTCGCAGTTCGTATGTTCATGGTAATGTTTCGGCGAGAGTTATCCTTTGGTGATTCTTTGTATCTTTGGGAGGTACTGCCACTGTTACTAGACTTGATCCATGCACTCTATATGCCTATTCAGTTTCTTACCTACTGTTCCAACAACTTACATTAAAATGGTTTTCTGATGCAACATGTAAACTATAGTGAACAGACATCACAATTAGAGAACACTAAACCAATAAATGAACATGGAATAGACATCATATCAAACTTACTAATCGTTGGTTCTTGAGTCATAATTACAGATGTACATATATTTTACATGCTTGATGCTGTCTTATTTGAAATTTCTTACAGATGACATGGGCTTTAGAATATCACCCAGATATCTTCACCCTTTACGAAGAACCGGAGTTCTTAGAACAGAATGATGGGTCCAAAAAGAAAGTTAAGATACGCCAATTTGGGAAATTTGAGAGGGACAATATCAAGAATGGAACTAAAACTTCTGAAGCTCCTTTGCCGATCACAGTTTTTCTTGTTGCTAGTGTTCTCAAGGATAAAAGCGCAAAGATACTGCAGGAAGCTCGAGGTTTGGATGATGTCGTCAGGGTAAAGAATTGCAAAACTATCCACAACTCTTTTTAATTAGTGAGTTTATTCAATACAAACTCAGATTCCTCTTATTGTCTTTCATTGATGTTTCCCACGTCTCAGATATTAAACGAGATATCGGATTTAGACGCAAAAAAAGCTTGCAGCCATGCAATAAAGCTCCACAAGAAATATTTGAAAATGGTGAGCATTTCATCACAACAGAGTTCTCACCCTTTTAAAGTGTAGATGTGATATCTAAAGCTGAAAAACACATCCCCCATAACTGCAGGCCAAGAATTCATAACTTCCGACGCGTATAGCCTTCTTCGAAGAGTCGATATCCAGCAGTGGCCTAGCACGAGGACACCTGGGTGATTTCTGAAGGGAGGCAATCTCATTGGTATAATGTTTTTTCTAGCTGATTGTATTCTTTTAGAGGGGCAAAACTCTCTGCCCCTCTGGTTGTCAACCTTAATGCATGTAAAGCTCTTCACACATGTATTCTCCATCTAAACAAACAGCTGTGACTGCAAAATGTTATCACTATCACTTCGATCAAAACAAATTGTAAAAGGATTATTTAATTGTAATAAAATTGATTTAATAAAAAGGGATTGTTGATTCTGCATTTGGCTATATTGATTGTTTCTTCCATTCCTTGCAGTTTTACACTAAGCCATTACACGCTTTTTTTCGATGAATTTATTATTAATATTATGAATCAAACGTTGAGGAACGGGTACAGCTCGTATCGGAAGTTGCAGCTTCCGTTCAGCATTCTCCCGCCCCGCTTGCCGGCGCAGCAGCTCGGAAAGCTGGCCGATGATGGCGCCGAGGCAGAGATCGCAGTCCGTCTGCGGTAGATCCCTCGTGCACTGGACCAATCCGTACAGCTCCCGATCGCCTCCTGTCTGCGCGATCCCGGCCGTGCCTGCGGCGAAGTACAGGGACGACGCCGCCGCCTCCGCCCTCAGCTTCCCCAACAGCTCCGCCACTTCGGCGTGGAACCTCGCCGGGTTCGACAAGACATTGTTCACGTTGTATATGTAGATCTGGTGTGGTCCAAGTCGACTCTGCCGAAGAAGTCGGCGTCGGAGTACTTGAGCATACAGTGGTCGAACCAGAGGACGGCTTGTTTGCTATGGGGGTAGAGCTCGCGAGCCATGGTGTCGGCCGTGGCGAGGCAAGCTCCGCACTTCGGGATGGAGATATCGCCGCGGCACAACGCGAGGCCGCTCTCGTAGGCGTCGACGTTGCTTCAGAGTGAGCTAATGGAGAAGCCAGTGGTAGTCGGGCGACGGCGGCAAGCAGTGGCGTGAGCTTGTGCAAGTTTTTGTCGAAGGTGCAGTTGTCAGTGTAGTTGTTGTTGGAGCAATCGTTGGGACCTAAGGTTTTGATGGTTTGAGCAAAGTTTAAGTAAGGATTTGCATTGTGTACTGATATGCATATTGAGTGTGCAGGAGTACATGTGTAGATGAGGAAATTCCATGGAGCAGAGCTCTAGCATGTTGATGAAGTCCATAGAGCAGAGCTCTAGCATGATAATGAAGTCCATAGAGTGGAGCTCTGACATATTGGTGATGAAGTCCATATAGCAGAGCTCTGGCATGATGATGAGGTCCATAGAGAGGAGCTCTGTTATGATAATGAAGTCCATAGAACGGAGCTCTGCCATATTGGTGATGAAGTCCATGGAGCGGAGCTTTGGCATTATGATGATGAGGCGACTCTGATGATGACTTGATGTCCGGAGAAGGATGGCACATCCGAGGGACCGTGGACAAGGCAACGTTGACAAGGTCGAGGGAAGTAGACTTTCAGGCATACGTGAAGGATGACGTGGAGATGAGCCGAAGGAAGATAGCTTGAAGGAACCAAATTTAGCACCGTTTGTGGAAAATGCTTTTTCTATCCTGTTCCGGAGCAGCTAGAGAATGGAACCATTAAGCAGATCAATGTAAGTATAACCTTAGGAGAGTATGAGCATTATAAGCAGGACTAAAGATGAAGAGCATCTATGGAGCAAGTCATCGACTCATACTCCCGGGCCCCAGGAAAGTCACATTAGAATACTCCAACTTCTGAAGGGTTGAAGTCCAAGCAGTCAGAAGAGGTCCCTGTTCATCTCGAATGGGAATGACAAAAGTCAAAGCACTCCCAAGCAGATCG
>JBBPFQ010000075.1:2622117-2635145 GCA_037974815.1 Kaempferia elegans
ATTTACTTGGTTACAACTGGAGATGTTGTTAATCTAAGGAAGATGAAGCTCAGTAGATAACGTCTCCTTCTCAAACAAATTGTCGGAGGTGGAAAAGTCTCATACACGGAAATTAACGCTTGAAAATGAGAAAGCTCGAACAAATGAAAGTACAGTAGTGTGTTATTACAAAACTAGCTGAACCAGGGCTCTATTTATAGTTCCCGGTCGATTCTACCAGAAAAGATGACATGGCCTTTCTGGACGCCCCCACGTGGATGTCGTTACCCTCCATGACAGTGGCTCTTCAACATGGTTTGGATAAGATTTTATATACTCTCGGGCACTCGAACTGTTGCTGACTTGGCATCGCACAATAACCACCCGACAAAATCCATCCCAGGCACCCTGGAGTGGTTCAGGCGCCTCGAGCAGGGTTGAGTTAACAGCATGTTGACTTCTTCAGTCTTTGGCTTCGGTCGCTTAGGTGATTTTGGACATCCGAAATAAGGCACACCCGAACTCATTTTCGGTCCTTCTCGAGCGGGCTTCCTTCCCGACTTCTCATCCCTTGAACCGTCGTGCGCATCCTTATGGCTCCTCCGGTGTACTCTTCCGCAGGTTCTCGTCCCTCGGATGCGTTCAGTCCGTCGACTTCATTCTCGCACCACCCTTCTCATCTGCCACGTCTTTTGCTCAAGTTCTTATGTTCCTAAGTTCCTGCACAATTAGAGACAAAGTTAGAAACTAGCAGAACCTAACCTAACTTGGTTGATCACATCGAAACTAGATATACTAACACTAACAAGGTTTGGGTCAAATTTGTATTGAAATTCTTTATAAAATCTTTACTTCAATCCAATCCAAACCCATCCAATCCACCCAAATTAATACTCCTAATTTTATTTACCCTCGAAGTGAACTGTTCTACCACTTCACCATACTTGTGAGGATAATTCAATGTTATATTATAGTAGTTATGCACATAATTACTACAAAATAAAAGAAAAAAATTCAAAAATATAACTATTTTTAGAAAAAAAGATAGAGCATTTTTTTATGACAAATAAAAAATAGATGTCCATGATTCCAATAAAACTCAGTCTATTTTAATTTTTACACTTTCTTAATTAGTATTGTCTCACTTTTATTTTACCAGTATTAATCATATTTCATATAAATTGGATGGTGTACCTTCTTTTAATTTGTTGCACTTTAATTTATAACTCTTCTTTATGGATAATATTGTTACATTCCAATGATAAGTACTCCAATATAAAAATATTTTTGACCTGTCCAACTCCTCATTAATGAGGTCCATGTGTTTGCACTCCAATCATGAAGCTAGTACTTTGTTTAATAAAAGGAAAAACAAGAAGGGGGGAGCAAAATAAGGAGGGATTTCAATATTGGCCATTCTCTAATATATGCTTCTAGATGGTGCCGTTGAATTCGCAACTAAATAATAGGTGGTCCAAGTACTTATCGTAGAACACACACAGACTATCCATCCCTAAAAAGTAATGCGATCTTGGGTGAGCAATTGATCCTTCACGATCAACCGGAGAATGAATGAGCGTTTTGGGAGCAAATAAGAGCAAATTGTTTTAGTATTCAGACATTACAATCTGAGAGGAAAAGAAATTCCCTTAATTAGGAAAGTATAGTAGGAGTTTGACGGCCTACAAGGAGACGGAGGTCAGAGAGTTCAACAAGGAGATATGATGACCTTTCGTTGATAACACGAATTAAATCTCAAAATTTTAAGGGCATTTTATGGATTTGCCTTAATTAAGAATCCCTTGTTGCTCACTCTTTTGTCCCAATTTGCGATAAATTCATAATAATAAAAAAAAGTGATTCGGAGTAGAGCATTTGTTTTATTAATTAACTTTTTACTATTTCAATAAAAGGAGAAATTATTCTTTTGATTTTTGCCTTTATTTCTGGCCGGTGAGGCCTCTGAATTAAATGAATGAATGATTTAATAAAAAAAGTCAAGTCAGTATTGTTTTGGCTGGATGCATGCAACTTGCACAAGCTTCTAATCTTGTTGAAGATGAAGTTGGGCTGTTGCATCCTTTTCTCACAGCTCGCGCATTACATGCATAACCATTTCGGTGGTCACTGTCAAATCCAAACAGTTTGTTTTTAAAAGAATTCATAGATTAAACAGAACGGGCATGCATGCATGATAATAATCAATATATTAATAGTTCCGATAACGGTGTAATGATTAGACCTTCTATAAATAAATAAGAAAATTAAGATTTAAATTTTAGCTCTATTATATTATAGAATTTTTTTTTCAATAAAAATAAATCTAAGAATGTTAACCGTCTGGATAGGCTTTCATTAGTAGTTTCTGATTTATCATGATGGTTGGTAAGAAGCTTTCATGGATCGAATCGGTCACCTCGCGAGAATTAGTCAATTGAAAAAAAATAGATAAACTCCTAGTTAGGCCAATGAGATTTTGCCTTTAAGCTATAGGAGTTGGGTTATAGTATTAAGTACAAAAAAAATAATTTTTTTTGGATGTGATCCCTCAACACAATACATATTTAAACATAACTACATAATAGTGTTCTCAAAATTTTATCTTTCATTCTTTTTACCATATAAATATATATTTTAGTCTAGCTAGTTAAGTATTCATAACTATTTACAAGTACCCTATTCTTTGCTTAGATATACATATTAACAATATAAGATCAGATAGCAATAGACCAATTTGCAAGGATCTTAGTATCTTAAAAGAGTACAAATACATATAGTAAGAATTCCATGGTGTGTTAAAGCAATTCTTACATTGAAAATTGTCCAATAAGATTACAAGAATATATAATACAAAGCATCTAAAACTCAAAGCAAATTCTTACAACAATAGACAAGACATAATGTAGAGATCTACATTAGTGAACAAGAAAAAATTTTTAAGAGCAATAATCCTATATTACTGTACATGGAAACAAAGGTTTAATGCTAATTTACATTTTAGTTTCTTGCATTCTCATGACAAGAATAAGAATGATTCGCATGTCATCAAGAGGTTGTTGCATGCTCTTTTAGATTAACACCTTTGAATGCCCCACTTCGAGATGAGTTAGGGTTCAGCAATTTTCTAAGATCATCAACCTTTAGTGGTAGCTTCCGACTGAATTGAACAACAATATATTAGAAAAACAAATGTTGTCTTACCTTATCAATGATAAGGTATAGAAGTTATAATTAGATTTGGCAATTTATCAAAAACTAATATAAATATGAGAGATTTGACAAAACTTATATACAAATTGTGATAGATTTAGTAAAGGTTAAATATATACCTTCTTAGGTGGTTTTCCTCCATGAGAGCTACCCGTAGTGGATGACAACTCTTGGGGTTTCAATATCTCAAATGAACAAAATAGGTTCTCATCTATGCTCAACAATGCTCCTGCATTATCAAACTCTCCACAATAGTTTGGTGCCGAAAATATAGTAACTAATTTTCGCTGTCCAAAAAATTCATACCCATCCTCGACGACCTACAATGGAATTGTATCATTAAAAACAATAAAAGGACAAAGAAAATCAAATAAGATAGTGCTATACTAACTTGATGGCCGCGACATATAAGATCAAGATCATGCTTCACTAGAAACTCTTCGAGTTTATCGGCACCGAAAGTGACCGAAACCCCCCTATCACTCTCACTCCACCCTTCACTCTTAGGATCAGGGTCAGCCCAAAGCAAATCACAAAGAAGGCCATAGTCAGGAATTTCTATGGGTCTTTCGATTTCTCTAATTTGATCCAATGTATCCAGTTCTGGTGAAAGTCCCCCATGCATACACAATATCTTTTCATCAATTCGTGCGACCATCGGTAAGCAATTAAAGCAATCACAGAATGTTTTCCATAGACGAACATTGAACCTCCTTTTGCACTCATCGTAAAATCCATAAACTCGATTTATTTTTGCATCTTCATGATTTCCACGTAGAAGAAACATTTTATCAGGGTACTTGATCTTATATGCTAGAAGTAAACATATGGTTTCCAAGCTTTGTTTCCCCCTATCGACATAATCTCCAAGAAATAAATAGGTTGATTGTGGAGGGAAGCCACCTTTTTCGAACAACTTTAGAAGATCAAGATATTGCCCATGTATATCACCTATAAAGAATATAACCAATTAGGAGAACATACCATCATCAAGCCACCATATCACTTAAATACATTTGCATATTCTAGCTAATCGATCGTCACGTAAAAAAATAGCATTAGTAATAATCATATGATATGTGCAACAAAAACATGAAAAAAATAGTTAAAATGTAATAAATGAGTTTAGTTTCCCTATAGATTTACAAAATAATTTATCTTACAACACATGAAAATTGTGAATTCTTATCTTACAAAAAAATATTTTGTATACACTTAGAATTAAGTGTTAAAAAATGAATCATTGTTTAATGTCAAATGTTAACAAACTTAATTTGATGAAGGAGAAAAAAATTCACACAAATAGATTAAGATAGGGATAGCAATCCTAGTTGCATATCTCATATAACCTTCATATTAATTGCATTTAGTAAGCTCGACTAGGTAGTTGATCACGATCAAACTATTTTGTTTATACAAGATGTTGAATCCTTAATCCAACATTGAGCTTGTATGTGAATAATTGTATGTTGCATATTGTCATATAAGGTTAGCCCATTTATAAGTGATCTTTTAAAGTTTGGCAATTTGGACATTAACTTAATGTGTAGAAATTTAAGGATAATTTTTACTTTATAATGGACTAAAATAAAAATACAAAAGATAATAGAAAATTGATCTATGTATTAGATATGGTTATGGTCCTTGGAAACACATGAATTACTTTTTGTAAAACATCCCATGGTCAGAGAAAGATGATAGAAAAAAAAGTACATGCAATTCTCTTTAGAAAAGGTATTTGTTTGATAAATAAAGTGCATAGTTCAAATGAGTAATTAATCATTATGAATGAAATCAGTTATGCGGTCATTATATTTTTCTTGATGGTCTAACATAAGAGACTAGATTTGAAAGTGTTAAATTTGGGGGAAAAAATAATAAATAAAAGAGCGCCCCTTTTTATTGGAATTATCAAAAGAACAATCCTTTTTTATTTTATTATCAAAATAATGCTCCACCTACCAACCCCTTATAAATTGACACAACTGCCCTTAAGCTCTAACCACATGCTTTCGTCACATGCATTAAATCATGAACTGGGTCCGACACATTATAGCAGCTACGATTTCATAGCTGCTACAACTTTAATGCTAGATGAGTAGGTCAAATCCGCGTTGTAGTAGTTTTAGTTTCGTAGCTACTACAACGTGAATGTTAGGTGAACAGAGTTGAATCTATGTTATAGTAGCTACAAAATTATAGTTGCCGCAACATGAATATTTTTATCAAATTATGCGTTGTGGCAGTTATAAAACCATAGTTGATATAACGTGAAGTTGTTGAACATGTCAAATATGTCTGACACTATATTTAATGTATGTGGCAGAGACACAGAGGGGTTCTTTATGATTTTATAAGGGGAGTTGGTAGGGTGAGCTACTCTTTTGATTAAAAATAAATAAGGGGTGTCCCTTTGATGATTCAGAAAAAATAGAGCACCATTTTGATTTTTGTCATTTAAATTTTATAATAAGTGGTACCAAAAAACTGTGAGTGCTAAAAAAATTCACATATATTCATAATAGTATTATATTATCCATTTTGGCCTAAGCTCTGATGGATTTATTTTTGGGTTGTACCCAAAGGTCACATGTCAGAGACTTTGATTGTATTCCTAACAATTCTGCCCTCTCTTCTCTAAGACTTTTCCCACATAGGGTTCACTCTCCTATATTTCTATGAAGCATCGGTCACTCTTGATCTACTTGGACTTTCACCACCTATGGTTCACTCTCCAAGAATTTTGCCAAGGATCCGGTCACCCTTGATCTTATTAGGACCAAAAGAATTCACATATCTGCACAATAGTATGATATTATCTAATTAGTCTTGGTTAGTTCCCTATGAGTGATTTTGAGAAGAAAAACAAAAAAAAATTTAGAAAATTTCTTATTTTGGAGAAACAATATTTCATGGTTGTTGGACTTAGCCACATGTTTTGATGTGTTAACAATATGCTTTGAGTGTATTCTATGGGTTTGTGTAGGTACTTAGATAATGCACATCAAGCTCATGGAGAGTGTGGACTCTATGAGATCATGTTGTTGACAATGTTGTCATGGAGATTGTTATACCCTAGATCAAAGTGTGATTATAAAGATTGAGGAGCTCATTAGATTCGATGGCGTGGATCTTGGATTGAAGTGCAATCATGGAGATCATAGAGTTCATTGGACTAGATGCATGCAACCACAATTAAATTGTGATTTTGGACAACAACATCAGGGATGATAGGGAAAAAACTAGGTAGGGATACATAGTTGTTTATAGAAAGCCTTTGACTAATGAGCAATAGGTTTATAATTGTAGTTCGGGTCAAGCTCGATCGATTTGTGTCATCTTACAAGATTAAGCCGAGTGAGGTTGAGGTATCGGAACAAATTGAGTCAATTATAGGTGATCTCCTTGACTATTAATACTCAGCTGGTTGAAAATAAAATACCCTTTATTAGGCTTGAATTGATTAAATTTGGACTTCAATCAATTGAACAGGGTTCTAGTCAATGTAGGATGGGTTCAGTCGACTAAACATTTGACTATTAGCTCTCAATGGCTATTTTTGTAATTTAGTCAGTTGAATTGGATTCTAGTCAATTATAGCTATTTGAAAACTAATACTTGGCTAGTCATTGAGGATTTGAGGTCACTCTATTAAGTGTGGGGCACATTTTCTCTAAAATATTATGCATAAATTTAGTATTCATATTTTAGCAACTAAATGACAGAGAAAAATATCATTCAAGGGCTTTTACAAGCTTTTGATAATACATCTGTCTACGCTTTACTTTGTTATATTATTTATAGAGAAGTTACATTTGTATGATCTTCTAAGGTTAGGTAGTTTTGGCTTTAATATATTTGATAGTATACGACTCTTTAATGTGTAAAAATAAGGGTAGTTTTTATTTTATGATGGGTTAAAATAGAAATAACAAAAGATAATAATGCGAAAGTTATCTATATATGTGGTGGTTATGGTCTTCTTGGCACACATGATATCATCATCATCATCATCATCATCATCATCATAGAAACACAACGATGAGAAAGTAAAAAAGAGTTATCTTTGAGAATGTATTGGATAAATTATTACGTCTATTCAAGTTTTTCAACACAAGATTCATAACAAACACCATCACTATTATAACAAATGAGACAATGCTAGCTAGAAAAGGATCATGACATTGATGATAAATAGTTATGCTAATGTAGAAAGAATGTCTTACATTCAAAGTTATTCTTTAGGATCGCAATTATACTATAATTGGTAAAAGAAACAAAAAAAAATCTAAAATCATTTAATTTAGCAAAAAAAAAATATATTTTATCACACAGATTAAAACTTCAAACTCAAAAGCATATCAAGAAGTGCAAATCATATATTGAGGCACAAGGCATAAAAGAACAAACCGCAAATCTTAACGGGGGCATGAAGTTCAAGGAGATTGGGTTGTCCTAAGAAGATTTGCTTAGCGTCAAGGCAAAGTTGGCGAATCTCGGCCTCTGAGAGTTGCACTTGTCGTGCTCCACGCCGACCTTCCAACAAACGTTGAATCACATCATCAAGCACCAACCTTTCTATTGCTGCCATTGAGTTCTTCGTCGTCAACATCTTCTTCTTCTCTCTCCCCCCTTCTCGATATGTTTGATTTGTTTAGAGGTGATCCAAAGGCACATGAAGAAGAAATAATTATTGGTTTTGAAAGAAGAACATAGTCTTCACCCTATGATTAAGCATGTAGTAGAGGCACACTAATTAGGGTACAACTTGAATGGATTACAAGTAATAGGTTATTGGACGTGTTTTTCACACTCAGAGAGTGTACGCGTGAATCATGAGCGAATAGTTTTCTTAGCGGTTTTCCGAAGAGGAGAGTATAAAGAAGGGTAAGAGAGCAAGGTGGGGATTTCAAATTGGTGGGCCATAGGAGCTTGCGGTTGATCTCGTTGACCAAAGTATTCCAACAATAGGTCATTTATATTAGTTAATTTTTGTTTAGGCAAATTTTAATTGCTCTCTCTCTCTCTTTCTCACTTTATTTGCTCCATTCATTATATATGTGCAATGATATATTATGTTTTATTATTTCAAAAAAAAATTTGAGAGTTTTGAAAATTAAAAAGCTAATTGGAATAATGACTAATTTTATGATTTTCTTATTCTCTAATATATATGCTATTCCTATATTTTAGGAATGGTTGAAGCATTTGTATTTGATGATTTACTTGTGAGATTACAAGTTTACATATTAATGGGAGGGATTGTAAGAAATTTGACCAAGCTTGATAAGTGATTGAGTATTAGTCTAATGTCTATCTTCGTGATGAACCGAACTTGAGCAAATTTTAATAACAGTTATAATGAAATTACTCTCATAGTGTTTGATCAAATTGAATCTATTTTAATTAATAGAAAAATTTTAATCAATATAACACAATTTTAACTATAATTATTCAATAAATTTTGAGCATATTTGAGTATCTTTGGCTAAAACTTCTATAATAAGTTGCTTTCAACAATATTTTCTCAAGGCAAGTGATGAAAATTAAAACATAAAGGAAAAAAATAGCAGTAGAAAGCTTAAAAAAATAAAGAAGATAGAGAACAATGATGCTTTAGAGTACAAGTATAAACTCTTTTAGTATTGTTCACTAACTCTAATGGATCTCGTCCTTTCATGGCGGTGCGATGGTTAAGATATGGAGGTTACCACATGAGGTCATATGGTTGAAACTCACTGTGTCCGAGCACGCTCTCCCCTGTGCCTTAACCATTTGTACTAATGTCTAGTAGTCATCCATGATTTACTTTCTTCGTGTTAGTCAGGGATAAATTAATAGGGAAACTAGAAGCCATGAACTCTAATCGAACTCATATAGTTTTAATTCAACCTGAAAATAGTTGATCTGCACAAAAACAATTGACCCTAACTTTATCTAGCCGATTGAATGTAACCACGTGCGTGTCGGCCTTCTGCAAAGAACAAATACTTAGGTTAAGAGTTACTTCATAAGAGGTCATAGCCCTAGGACTTCTTCATGTGCCCTCATTTGTAAGTCTACTATGTCAAGAAGCTCCGCCTCGAGATCATCTAGGTATTTGATCATCCTTAACCTATTGAAAATTCAAATCGTCAAGTATTTAGTTACACTTAATCTGTTTAAACGTACTTTTACTTTCTTGACTTACTTGGATTTATTTAATTTTAATGTCTAATAAATCTTAACACACTTGTACTACTTTATCAAGTAAGCACACTTAACAAACTATACTAATGATTGTGTACCTAAATGTCAAAAATAGTTGGTTCAAATGATCGCCCCAATGTCTAATGGCTTAGTTTTCCCTAATGACATTCACTTGTTCTAACTCAACAATACAATTGCGCCAATAATCAAAACTAAAAAGCATTTCCAGTCGCAACATTGACTCACTTTCAAGGTAGATACTAAAGTGAGATAAGAACTCGTGAATAACAATTTGAAGAATGCCTAATCCATGAGAGGATCAAGCTACTCCAATTCAAGAAGAAGAAAAGTCAACCTATTAGAACAAAATTGGGCAAAAATCAAAATTATTGGAGTGATCTAAGTGCCCTAGGTTTTAATATTTAGGTAAAAATTTAAGTTAGGTTTATTATTGTATTTGATGTGCTTGTGAGTGTGCAGGTACAGGAAAGTTCAAGTGTGATCTTGGCGAAGGAGGAAAGTTCAAGTGTCATCTTGGTGGTGTAAGTCCAAGGGGGAGCCTTGGCGGTGTAAGTCGAAATGTGACTTGGCATGAATGAGAACTGAGACCGATGGAAGCTCCTAAAAGCAAGACGTAAAGGATGGAGAAGCATCCGAGAGACGCAAGACTATGGAGAAGGAAAGAAGGCAAGGTCGAAGTTATAAGGGTGAGTACTCGATATGGGTTAGCAATCAGTTAATACCGAACCAACCAAACCGATTAAATCAAAAACCGAACCAATCAAATTTTTTTACCAAACTGACCAAACTTGTCAAAAAAAACTGAACCGATAAAACATCGGTTAATTTGGTTTTCGACCAAAATAACCAAATTTTAAGATTTGGTTTCAATTTGGTTTTGTTTGGTTTGATTATGGTTGGTTCCGGTTTGGTTTGGTTTTGATTTGATTTGATTTGATTAGTTTGGTTCCGCTTTGGTTTGGTTCATTTCAAATCATAATGTTGGTTTAGTTTGGTTCTAATTTGGTTTGTTTTAGTTCTGATTTAGCTCGGTTTAACTCAAAATATCAGTTTAATCAGTTTAACTGAATTCTAATTTTAAAAACTAAAACCGAACTGAATAAACCAATATAACCAATATTTCTAAAAAAACTAAACTTCCCAATTAATCAAACATAACTTTTAACTTTGGTCGATTTTATCCGTTAATTCAGTTTAATCGAACTTTTGCTCATCCCTAGCACTCAGAGCAAAACCCCAAGTTAGGGTTTTACTAGTCGACTTGTGTAGCCCAATCAACTGGGCTGTCAACTGAGAGTGAACAGAAATATTCTGTTCACTTTGCCCATGAAGACCAATCGATTAGTTCATAGTGGGCAGTCGACTGGTAGAATTTTGATAGGCTAATGATGTGTAGAATCTAAAAAAAAATCCTGAATGTGACTGTAGTCGTTGGTTAAGACCAGTTGACTGGCATGTTCATCAGTCAGCTAGTGATCGAGGTTTTGAGTATCTTGAAATTAGCCTCAACTCTAAATATAAAAGGCTTTAGAACTTGGAGAAGAATTCAATTCGGAACTGATACATGTAATAGGCTCTCCTAGTGATTCCAAAGTTCAAACATTCTCATTCTCTCTTCTTCTTAAACTTTACTTTCATCTTGTAAAAAGAAGAGGAGAATTCTTATTATGAAGGTTTCTCCACCAAGAAGGAGGTGATAACCGGAGTTTACCGGAGATTGATCCACTGATAGATTGAGATTGTTCACCTTACGGATACGTCATAGAATAGGAGTTTTTTTTATCTCTGAACCACATTATATCATTGGGTTAGCGTTTGCATTCTTGTACTTCATTCTATCTTTCATATTTGTTATGCTTCTACTAATCAAGTCATAGAAAGAAATCGATGAACGACTATTCACTCCCTTCTACCCAATTGATCAAGGACCAACAAAGATGTGCATTAATCATAGAGCAGTAGCACAACAGTTGTGAATCAATCTTGGAGCAGCAATAGCAATCGCTGAAGAGAAAAAAAAAATAGAGCAATCGTAGGAAAGAAAAAGAGGGTTTGATGGAGGCATCGGGAAGAAGAAATCGGCGCTTCGGCTAGAGCAGCAGTAGCAGTCGTGGAAGAGAAAAAAACAATAGAGCAATTATGGAAGAGAAAAAGAGAGATCAAAGGAGGAGTCAGGAAGAAGAAATCGATGATTTGGCAAAAGAGAAAAACGAAAGGGGTTAGCGATATTTATATGGATTTTTTAACATTTCCTTTCTTATTTTACTTTCCCTACCTCCAACTAAACACTAGCTAAGAAAGTTGCAGACTGAAATTAAGCTTCAATCTAGTCTATAAACGAGGCAACAAATCCATGAGGATGATGGCTTAATGGGCCTATTTGAGCTTCATTTGGGCCAGCCTGATCTCTCTTACTTGTGTTAAAGCCCTTACTCCGTCGGGGGAGGGGGTGAAGGCAAACTTAAACACATTTTAATAGAAATTAAAATGAAAATAGAAATTAGTAAGATCTAAACTTACAACAATCACGGAGCAGAAAAACCCAACACGAAGCAGTCGAAAAGTTAGAGCAAAGACGTGCATCAATCATAGAGTAATGGCACAACATTGTGAATCAACCACGAGAGCAGCAATCTTGGAGCAGTAGTAAGAGAAAAAAAGATAGAGCAATCGCAGAAGAGAAAAAGAGGGATCGGTGGAGTCGGAAGGAATAAATCGGCGATTTGACGGGAGCATCAATCTTGGAGCAGCAGTAGTAGCAGTCGCAGAAGAGAAAAAAAAAGATAGAGCAATCGCGGAAGACAGAAAGTGGGATCAAATGAGGAGTCGGGAAGAACAAATCAACGATTCGTCGGAAGAGAAAAATAGAAAAGTTTAGGTATATTTATGTGGATTTTTTAACTTTTCATTTCTTATTTTACTTTCCCTACCTCCAGAAACACAGGCTAAGAAAGTTGCAGGGACTGAAAGCTTCAATCCATGTCTATAAACATGGTAACAAATCTATGAGAATGATGGACTTAACAGGCCTACTTGAGTTTCATTTGGGCAAGCATGATATGTGATCCGAATATTAGGGGGAAAAGGACATGTGGCGAATATGCCAAGAGAGCAAAGTCCCGAGTGCATCTCGGGCAATACAAGTCCCGAGTACACCTCGGACACTATGAGTCCCGGGTACACCTTGGGCATTATAAGTCTCGAATGCATCTCGGGCAATACAAGTCTCGAGCACACCTCGGACACTATGAGTCCCGGGTGCACCTTGGGCACTATAAGTCCCGAGTATACCTTGGGCAATACAAGTCTCGAGTACACCTCGGACACTATAAGTCACGAGTACACCTCGAGCACTATTCCTGAGTACACCTCGGATATTATAAGTTCTGAGTACACCTCAAACAATATAAGTCCCGAGTACACCTCGGACACAATAAGTCCCGAGTACACCTGGGACAATATAAGTCTCGAGTATACCTCGAGTACCTCGGGCGTTATATTATTAAGAAACTCCTCGACTAAGATTGCGGGTCCTCTTATGAAAGGTTCACACGTTACTCCCCCGGGAATTCTGGTAACAATTAATGTTAAAAAGGGGGAGAAATCCTATTAATTAGGGAAAATATTTA